>VZSE01011718.1:286647-454649 GCA_013398275.1 Promerops cafer | reverse complement strand
AAAAAAAAAAAAAAAAAAAAAAAGTAGCTTAGACTAAGTTTTGAGCCTTTCTGCTTTGTTTTCATCTTTTATTTTACTTCCTTCCCCTTCTTACCCACTTAGGAAATTAAGACCCTAGTGCCTTAGTAAAGGTTAGTGCTAAGCCTAGTCCAGGCTTTAATAAACCTCTTTCCTAGACTTCTTCAAAATGAAAACAAATAAAAAAAAAAAAAAAAAAAAAAGAAGCTGCACAAATACACACATGCCCACAGGTCTACCCCAAAATTTTCTATTGAAATACCCATGAGCTAAACAATTGTTAAAGCCCATATAAAGCAGATGTATCATATGTCTTAGGATATTTTAAGCAGCATAAAGTTCTTCTGCTCAGAAAATTGATTCTCGTCTCTTGTCACACTGAGGAAAAATTTCCTAAACCTTGCTGATGCCATCGGCCATAATCAGGAGAGAGCATCTCTAGCACAGAATTCCCATGTGACACCAATAAACACAGATAAAATCTCACTCCAGGTGACCTTAGGCCCTTCTTGCACTGCAGTCCTCTAGGCTTAGTTGTCAAATGAGCATCTGTAAAACTGCTTGCATTCTTCATTACATTTGTTTTTCTGGAAAATATTTTTCATCTCCAGATTTTATCACCTATAGTTTTATTTCTTCCATACTGAAATTAAAGATGTTCATTAGATCTCCATATAATTATTTTAAAAATGAAAAGACTTTTCTCCATGACATAATTACATGAGAAGTCAACCAGCTATCCAGACCATTATACATTATTTATTGCATTTCATGCATTTTTGTTAGCTATTGTATAGAACTAACATAGCTGTACCACCTTATCAGACAGAACTTAATTAAAAGTCTTTATCAACAAGCTTTTTCAACATGACCTTTTTCACAAAACTGTGTTGAATTATAGTAATTAAATCAACATTCTACTTCTGCTTACTAAATCTTCTATGAATTTTCCCCCTTTTTTTTTTCATATGACATTTTGGTCCAAAAAAAAGTTCCAAACACTCAGCTCAACACCTCTAATTGCTTTTAATATTAGCACAAAATTCATGTTCTTTCATTTTTCCAAATTTTCTCAGTACTTTAGGAATTATTATTAGTGAGAGAAGACTAAGGTTCCTCCAAGTTATCTCTTTTAATATTTTGTGGGTTTGATTTTATTTAGTGCAACTGTGTTGGTTGAAAAAATATTTATGTCCTTAGCAGATGTTGATTCATATATCCTTTGCTTACTAATAGAGCAGAAAGTAATGCATAATCTTCCTGTAATGTGTTCCACTTCCATGCAAACAGACAATAGAAGCAACATCAAAACTTATTTTTATACTACTAATGGTCTTCTATTTCCATCTGGAAGTGGATATTTCCTATTTCTATGACATCTTTAACTCTTGAAGGTCTTCTAAATGCCTTGCTGTTGGCCTAAGATACACCCAACAACCCAAGATTTTTTTTCTTGTGGATTTTTTTTGAGTTTTGGGGGTTTTTTTAAATGCTTTCACCTACTAAAAGAATAGTTAGAACAGGACTTTGAAGGTCACTTGGTAAACATGATTTCATTTCCATTTCATGTGACTTTGACCATTGACTTGTGAGGTGATGTTATGCTTTCTAGTGACTGTGTTCCATCATGTCACCTCTCCCAGGCTCTGGGGCAGCCTCACCTCAGGCCTTTGACTCCTTCTGTTATTTAACTTCATGGTGCAATGAATTGGTTCAACAAAGGAAGAAACTACACCATGAAATGTTCAGCATGGACAAGAGTGGCCATACTTGAAAATGACACTTGATGTACAATCTCTGTGAGTCACCACAGATCTTCAAGAAATAAAATAAAATTAAGGTCAAGCAGGCACCAAATTGTTAACATTAAAGCAATATAATAAATATTCTAATTTTATATACCAAACATGCTACGAACTATTTATTTCTAGTACAATATAAAGAGAAAAGTAGAATTTTTAAAATGTGTGGCTTTTTCCAAGTCAAAAAACTGCAGCAGGAGATTCAGCACCTAAAACTATATCTTGTCCAGCATATTTCATTTGTCCCTTTTAACAATCTGAAATAGTGTGTACTGAACATAATAGAAGGATACTTTGCATTGCTGTCTCAGGCAAGGTGATGCATTGGTTAATTAAGTCGTCGTAGTCAGGCAACAACAGCTGAGCTCATGAAATTCTCATATAAATACAATTTATGTGAGTTCAGTGACTCTTTGCAGAATAATTTTCAAGCCTGCCTATGACTCGTACCAGCTGCTGGTCTCGGAATGTAACAATATTTAAACGTAAGATCACGGAGAGTTAAACTTGGTAGCCCAGCTTTTATGGACATGTGATTTAGGTCCATATGACTTTTTGTGTTCCAACATAATCTGAATGAATTGTTTTTCAGTGACCTTTGTCAGCTTGTTCTGGCTGAAACTGTGCCTCCTGGGAGTGATCAACCATGTCACCGAATGCCCCCCAGTCAGTCTCATAAAAAGCTATTTGATAAGAGCCGAAACCACTTTCCTTCCATGTCTCCAAGGCCAAGAATGGAGGAAGGAAAGGAAAAAAAAAAAGGACTCTAATGCAAAATTAGCAGCTATATACGATTCCCATCAAGATGGGGAAAGAAAGACATTGATTGAGCCACGTCTCCGGTTCATTAGCATTGTTTGTCTTTGAGAAAGTTCTTGTCAGTCTAGCAGATGAAGAGATATTGCTGAATGTAGAGAAAATGAAGATAACTGTGGTAAAAATAGACAAAAATAATGAAGGGCATGCTGTTAAAACTAATTACATTAAGATTGATATCACTTAGCAAAAGAATGTTACCTCATCTCCCAAAAATGCATGACTGCTCATATACCATGAGCTGTCTGCATTTTACGGGCATTAATAAATGTTGCAGAAATGTTTGATTGCAGTATTCCATATTTTGGTAATCAAAACAAATTAGCAATTTCTGGGTTGAAGAACTCGTTCTGAACATGAGTGAGCCTCTAAAACAAGATCGCCATAAAATCCATTTTCAGTGAATTTGCACTTGTGCTTTTGAACTTCTACAAAACCTAGGTAAAAAGGAGACATGAATATTCATTCTTTAAATTACTTGGTCTCTAGGGACTGTGACTACATAACAAATACATAATGAATTAACAAGACCACCAGCAGTGCCCATTAAAAACTTGTCCATAGTTTTAGACTGTTTATTTTGGCTTATTGCTTATTCAAATGTCAGTTTTCTAGGCTGTAATTCCAAGTGTGAAGTGATATAAGGCTATCTTCATAAAGATTTTTTTGTTCTTGGAAGAAGCCATTATGTTGTAGTTTGCTAGATCAAAGCTGGGAGAAGGGCACTGCTCTGTCCTTGACAGACAGTCCTAGAATTTCTTACAAAATAAGTTCACCAGGTAGTCCAGTTCTCTGAAACAGGCTCCTGACCTGTGGCAGGCAATAATGTCTGGGGTATGCAGCCTTTTGCCATGCTCAAAGAAGCATGCCCACATTAGGCCTACACATAAAGATTTGAAAAACACTGAAGGAGTTCTATTCATGGTTCTTCAGCCCCATTTACACCAAACTCTTCACTTTTTAGCATGAAAAGAGTCACCCACCCTACTAAGGGCTGTAGTTCAAAACCACACAAATGACAGCAGGGACACTGGCCTTTGAAGGTCTTGGCTGTCCTACTATTCCCATCAACAGCCACATTTTTCCATCCACATTCCATCCACATGGCTTCTTGTGGCCACATTATCAGTTGTACAAGTTGGATGTCTAAAATAATCTGTGTTAAAACAAACAAACAAAAAAAAAACCTCCAAAAACAAGCAAACAAACAAACAAAAAAAGGAGGGGAGTGTAGCATATTTCTTTTTTTAATCACTACTGGGTCATCATTGCGAGTACAGGTTTTGATATGAATCATGATTCATTTAGAGGTTGTACAAAAGTCTTGCTAGAACTTCTTCTCTGTTGAATATCCATACACATGGGTGTACCAAACAAAACCTGCTCTGAGACTTATGCAGTACGTAATCATATAAAGCAATGCATTATATGTACATGTCCTTGTAGCTGTGCCCATGTGTCCTGATGATTACTGTGTGTTGTTTCCCTGCCTTATGAGAGCCCATAGGCTTTTCTCATTATCTGCTCTCCAGACCCTTGACAGTTGCAAAAGTTCATGGCCTATCCAAGATTTTTGGCTGATATTTATCCAAATACATGCTAAATATACTGTTCTTCCCTTGCAGTATGAAAGAATACCTAACTGTAATT
The DNA here is from genome assembly GCA_013398275.1 of Promerops cafer. Classification (NCBI taxonomy): domain Eukaryota; kingdom Metazoa; phylum Chordata; class Aves; order Passeriformes; family Nectariniidae; genus Promerops; species Promerops cafer. Next base: position 450,363 of record VZSE01011718.1, on the reverse strand, counting down.
ATCTCCAAGGCATGATCAAGATAGAAAAAACAAATCATAAATTTATAAATCATTTTTTGGTAAGTGAAGAGCGTAGGCAGACACTTCTACACAAGCAATAAGTGAAATATTCCAGTTAGATGGAGTTTTCCAAGTCTATGCATAAGAAATACTATCATTCTCCTGGCAATAAAGCATAACAAAGATAATCAATGCTTAAAACAAAAACACTCCACATAATACCTAAGGCTCAAAAAATGCAAGAAAATCTGAACATATCATTCTCCAAGCATTTTGCCTACACTGCAAATTAGAAATGCATGCAATTCCTTCAGACAGAAAACAGTTTAATTATGAGAGCTGAACACAAAATCTCCCATTGGTACAGATTGGCTTTGAAGTGTTATCATATAAGGGAGGATTTTGAAAATACCCTTGACCAGTTTTGTTGGAAATATATCACACTTCTATTTGTGTCAGCCTCAACCATGTATCATGTCACTCCTTTTCATAACATTAGAGAACCTGATCACAGTTCCAGAGTATTAAACTAATCATGCATATTTTATGCAAACATTAACCTTTAGTGTTAATCCAACAGCATTAAACCAAATCTATAATGAACCATAAAGGTGGTTTATAACATACTGTGGTTGCCTTTTATGAGTATTTTCATTTCTCTCACCAAAGTATTTTAAACCACTGAAAGAAATAGTATCCAGATTTTTACAATGGATCTTTATGTAAATAATACTTGGCCCCTCTTCTGAAACACCTGAGTTATTATTTTACCTGTAAGCAAAGTAGATGGACTTTCAAAATAATGGATTCCAAAAACTTTAGTACCTCGTAAAAGTGAACATTGTTAAGCTCCTTTCTGTGAGCTTTTTACATGGGCAAATTTCCTGTTTAATTGAATGTTTAATCTGTCGTGTTGCAGTTCACTCTAATAAGAAAAACAGTTGTTCCTGTACAGAACCTTTCATGTTACACATCCCACAGCATTTCACAAGATATGCACATCTCATATCAATTATGAAAGAAATAAATTAGATGCATAAAACAGAAACATTAAACTGAAAGTACTATGAAATGTTGCAATAATACTATGGGGCTGATCAAACCATGAGAATTGTGGTTATCTAAGCAGCAAAATAATAGCTAAATTTTCCATCAGTGTCCAGCATCTAAATTTCTACATCATTTGGCCTACAGACTTATTCTGGAAAACAGCTAATAAACAATATTCCTATGATAATTACTTTGAAACCTGCAAAATAAATGTAGACAATCACATCAATGGAAAGAGTACAATAATACTGATATTTTTTTCTGTTTAGGCATTACTATGGCTTTCAGCCCTTCAAGGCTGTAAGGAGCTCTCAGTCATTTGTAGAAATTTCTATATCCCTGAGAAGAACTGTTCCTAACTTGGTAGTGAGAAAAGGAGAAAGACATACAATACTGTTCTTTTCTGGGTCAAACAGAAAATCTACAACCTAAAAATGGCACATAAATCCCAGACTAAACAAGATTTCACTTACTCTGTGATTTTCCGCACAAATTAATGGGAAAAAGAGAATGGTGAGAGGCATATGACTCTTTAATATATAAAAGACTGACCCTTCCCCACCCCCAACAAAATTGAATGAAACCTTCCTCCTATTGTCTTCTGGGTTGATTTTGGGGCAGTATTGTTAAAATAAATAAACAAGTCTCCAAAATTTCAATTATTGGAAGCAAATTCTAGAATTTGGAACAGTTCCTATTATTTCTTCTGAAACACACAAACCCCCATAATTTGAAGAGCGGAAAACATATCACTCACCTCAAGTAACACAAGAAAACCTTCACACTTCCATACCTGTCCAGACTGGGAAAAGCCATCTCACTATAATTGTAGTCAAATTGACATGGCAGTGAGCTGAGGTTCCTCTAAAGAATGGAAAAGCTGAGACATGGGATGATTCTTTTATATTCTCTACAATGCCTCTTTTACCCTCAAGTGATGCACTAACAAGTTTTCAAATGTTTTCTTTCCTTACCTCATTCATAATTGTCAGTTTCCCTCAACACCCCTTCTGGCAATTGATGGCCACATGCAATTTTGAGGTTAGAAGTTTAATGCTTTATTTTTGAAAAAAGATAGGTTAGGTAAAAAAGATTATTGTTGAGGTGAAATGAAGCAGCACGTCAAACAGACTAAGCATTTCTTAACATTTTGCTTCCATAGCTAGACACCACGTAAATAAATAATCTGTCTCTAGGATATGAACTCCTGTTCTAAGGAGAAATGACGTTTCCAAGAAAAGGAAAAAAGAACAAAACAACAAAGCAGAAACTGGATAAGGATCGTAATGCAAGGCTGTAGCAAATAGCAGAGAAGGCAAGATTATTTCTGATGGGAATTTCCTTCCTTTTACTGCGTGGTTTCTTACCTCAGAAAGAAACTGTAAGTTATTTCCATGTTTAGAATATTGGGAAGAGAAATGGAAATCATATAGATTTCTACAGAATCTACAGTATGTTATAAATGCGCCTGGGTAATAGTCAATATTGCAGTAGTAGCAGAGGAAAAAAATGTGACTAGGAGAGTTGGACTGATGGCTCACTGCATATAGTTTAATCACTCAAACATGCACAGAAGAACCATCCTTGTACATTTTTCCATTATCACCTCTCTAAAATAATTTAGAAATACTTAAGCAATCTAGTATCTGTGACTACCGGATGACTGGAAAAAAAAAGAAAAGGAGTAATGGAAGATATGGCATATTTTTTGTTAAATGGTATCAAATGGTTAGTTATATTTAATTCTTAGATAACAAATATTCATGAGAAGGGCATGTGTGATATCCAACATCACATACAGGTAGCATGAACTCCTGCTTACCTGGAGAATCTCAGATTGGCAGCCAAACTCTTATACAGAAGTATTTTATATTTTCAAAGTATTCATCCACAAGAACTTTTCAGGACTGCTTAGAATTAGGGTCAAAGACAAGTTGCAGGAAAAAGGGTAGGGTTTTTTGGGGGGGTTTTTGGGGTTTTTTAAGATTGTATCTTATTCTTTGCACTTCTTAGTGTTTACCTTCATTTGTGTTTGACACACTGCTTTAGCTGTTCTTCGGTGTCAGGCTGCAGCTGTGTCCCAGTTCCTCTGGTCTTTCCTTCAGTCCACTTCAACCTAAATCCTTTCTCTTTAGGAAATCTTTCCTTAAGGAAACCTTTAGGTTTCCTAAATCCTAGGTGATAGGAAACCTTTAGGTTTCCTAAATCCTCCTCTGCTTTTCACATGTCAGCTACTGAGATGTTTCAGTCTCCTCACCTCCTAGGAAATGTTCTTTTCCTGTTGTAAGCAGCTTTCCTGGACTCAGTGATAAATTCTAAATTAAAAAAAAATGACTTTCAGGGTGAATTATTGGTTTGAAATAAAACTAGGTTCAGTATGAGATTTTCAAAGTAAATTATCTCTTTGAGTAACATAAGATTTATAGTAATATTGGATATTATTAAATATCTTACTGACACCTTGATTTAGCAATTTGGAATATCCATAATGTAAATCAGTTAAAGCACTCTGATTTATGATTAAATTGGCTTGAGAACCTAATTTTGCGGTCCTCAAAAGTGAGACGCATTAGGCAAAATGGAATGAAATTGAATGAAGACTAAAACCAAAATTCTATGTCTGACCCATAGATATTTAATTTCTCACATCTCAAAACAGAAGATCTCAAAGCAAAGTGAGCTTATAATGCAAATTTAGGGAAAAAAATACTCAAAAGTTATTATTAACTTTCAAATACAGTAATGAGTTCCAAACATCACTTAAATTCATAACCAATAATATTTTCTATTTATTAATTTATAAAGACACAAACAGTTAATCTGATGGTCTAGAAACCTAGAAGAACAATCAAGATTTAGGTGATTTTTTTAAATTAAATTGATGATCCTGCAGATAAACAGACTTAGGTGACTATATAAATTTCATAACAGACTCTAGCTTGGCATATTCTGTCTTTGGACTGCTGTGTACATGGTGTTTGAGCCACTGATGGCAAAACAAATAATCATAGCAATAACATCCTCTCCACAGGAGGCGATGAAAGTCAGCCAGAGCTTTCCACAGAAGCAAAAAATGCACAAAATCAAGGTACATCCAGATATTCTTGAGAAAAAAACCCTGAATTTTATAGGCTAAAAGATGGTCACTTGTGTCCCTTCAAGAGAAGAGGAGAATTTTGTTCATTCTCTAAAATGAACTCTTTTATTGCCAATGTTTGATAGCTGTATGCTTAGGGCATTGAAACAAATAGAGAACACTTAAAAACATGGAAGCTCATAAAAGGAAATAGATTGAACTTTGCAAAACTTGGCAATATTGTAATCAGAGATAGGACAGAGGGGGTAATTTCTTTAGAGGTAAATGTGTGTGTTCCCTTTACACTCATTCAAGACTAAACATGAGTCACTTTATTTAAAAGTTTAAAATCAGTGATTTATGATAATTGGAAAAAATTCCTATTTCTTTCAATTGGCTATGGACATTTTGACTATAAATATCTAGAAAGTGGTAAAAGTATGACCACCCATAGCTTTCTTATATGCATATATATATGAAAACCAAAGAATCTGAAATACAATTAATGCTGTAAGGCTGTGAGGTCAAGGCAAATATAGTCTCATTAATATTAATATATACATTGTTCTGTCACACTTAATAACCTATGTCTTGCTCTCATTATGAATTTTGTATGTGGGTGAAATGGCAATAAACCAAGTTATTTGAGATATCTGTATATTCATTGCAAACACTGATCTCTATGAGCACAGCATGCTACTTTTCAACCTTCAGCATTTGAACATTTGAAAGGCAATTACACACAGGAAACTGGGGATTTCAATACCAGATCAGACTGCTAATCAGCTTTTATTTGGAGACCTGAATCCTTTTCCAAGCTAGTTTTATTTCATTCAGAAATCAACTGTGAGAAGTCCAGACAGGTGTGTCATTACTTCTAAAATGATTTTTTTTGTATTGTCACCTGCTGACTGAATCACTCAATTTTCCACTTTACTTTTGCGGGGTCTAGAAGCCTCCTGAACTTACATAATTGACAAAGTAGCATCAATTAAAATTTCACAATATCTTCTTGGAAATCACTGAATATTAAATTAAATAACAGCTTGCCTTCTGTGTAAGTAGAACCATTTTTTCTCCACCTCTCTGACTCCAAGCAAGCAGTCCTGGGCTTGGAATATGTGAATGCTGTTTGAATAGAGAACAGTTGACTCTGGCTCCCACAGTTTTCTATCTTAATGTAAGACAAAGCAAGTGAGTATTGTTAAGAGAAAAAAAAGAATGAGGATGGAAAATTATTCAAATTATTGATAATGATCATAACATATCTATAAAGAATAGTTTTGCAGGATGATGAAGACTCAGTTTTTTAGGTGATAAAGGGAAACTCCTCCCCAGATTTAGGAGAAAGCAGCATTAAACAACACAAGAAGATGAAGAACATTGTTTCAAAGATTTATCAGAATTGTTGAAGGAGGCTGGCACCACAGTCCATCCAAATGACTGAGAAATGATAGGTGGAGTAGAAGCAGGCCATGAAGGACCATTACTTGTGCTTAATGAGCCAGAAAGCAGAGCCAGTGGAAGGAAGAAATGGGATAGGCTACAGCAGCAATGCTCATAGCAAAACTGTGAATTGGTATTACCAGGAATGTCTGAATCTGTTAATCCCAAATGAAAAAGTATTTATAACAAGATAGGAGAGGATAAAAGACTGCTAGGATTTACTGTGGGCCTTACCTCACAAGTGATGAAGTAGGAATTGGCAAGTTTGAGGCAGAACCTGAGAAATTAAACAAGAGAAATTAAACAAGCCAGGAGGTGCTGCATGGGAGTGGCCATCAGGATGACCCTGCTGTCCAGAGACCAACAAAGTATGCGGGAGAGAAAATCCTGAAGGGAGTCCCAGCTATGGATAGCAAGGCCTATACTTAACAATACCAAATGGGACTCAAGGGCAGGATATTCTCAGGATTTGTCAGAGGACAGTTTAAACACAGGGAAACAGGACTGAAAGAGAAGTGTAGGCCCGTGGATTTTATCCTAGAGGTGGCCGTTGAATACTAATGCTTTATGTCTATCATCCAGTCTGTCCAGAGCTCACAAGAAAATTTTAGCTTTCATCCCTTTACTACTTTTTCCTCTCTACAGCTTCCAGTCTGTATTTTATTTCAATATCTAAATAAATTAATGTTATTCATATGTGAGGAGGTCTTTGTCATCCAGGAAGAACAGTCTTAAAGTATGTTGAGAAACACTTGATCAGCTCAGCTTATGGCACAGTGTGGTTTGCATATCCCACAGTAATTAGCTGAGGCAGCCTGAATGTTTAACAGGAATTGCTATTGAACTGCTCATGAAGGATATGGAGATCAGGAATTAACTGCAGAAATTATTCAGCAAATAATTTTGAATAATACTAAATGAAAGAAAAGAGTAAACTTTCCAGGCAATTTGGAAAAAGAAAAATGAGAAAAAATTCGAAGAGTAAATTATTCATCCAGTTCTGCTAATGCTAGACTGGGTCTAGCATTAACCCTCTAGTCCCCTTTCAGGTTTTCATTATACAGAGTGATTTCCCAGAGTTTTAAAGACAGAAAAGTTTGATTATGATTGTGTGATTCACACATATAGGAGAAACATGAACCCATGGGCAGTTCATGGTACTTCCTTGTAGTGTAAAGGGAACACATTTCCGTGCAGAGAAGTCATTTTCCCAGCTCAGGTAAAATTGGTTTGAGCTGTGGTGGTATTGCCCTCCTGACCCCACAGCTGAGTGGATGGATCTGCAGACAGACAGGCAAATCTGGTGTCTGGAAGCAGAACTGTTTTAAAGAAAATACAGAAAGAAAGCCTCAATTTCTACTCTTTCAGACTCAGGCAGGCAATTGGGTTTCAAAACACTTTTTTTCCTAAAGAATAAATTGTTTGGATCACTTATTTAATAAATGAAACTGCTGTTATATCCTAACTGTCCTGGTATTTTCTGCCTTAAAATGTTCCTCGACAATTCCTTATTTTATTGAACCTAGGAAAGGAAAATGGCACAGGGCATAACCTTGAGCTTTTGAGATACCATAAAAGATTGATGACTGGTTATTTTTTCCAATAAATATTTTTTGTCTGTTTTCTTAATTGATAATGGTTTTTTATCAAAATAATAAATAAGTTCTGCTTTTTATAAAGAGATTTTAGATGCATTGATGAAATATACAGCATTTATCCAGGGTAATTAGAATGAAAGGTAATTAAATCTGATAGGACAACTCCTTATTTTAGTATCACATGTAGAAATATTATTTCTTTTCTTAGTGATGTGTATAACATACATCATGAAATTTGGGTTGTTTTTTTCTTTTCTTCCCTCTTTCTCTTTTTAAAATGCATTTGGGAATTGAATAAAGCAGAGAACTATCAATGATATAAAGGCAGCTACCTAAACCTTCGCTCCAAAAATACTCTGGTCTTTATAGACCATATTCTAGTGTGCACTGTGTAAATGGAAGTCAAGACATCAGAAACATCTTTGTCTTCCCTTATTTTCCAATCAAGAGAGAAGAATTCATGCAGTTCATACTTGGGGACTGAGGTAGCAAGGATGTTAGAAATGCAAAAACACTGAGAAAATGAAAAATCAATTAGTTATAAAATATTATTGTAGTGAAGAAAAGAAAGATAAGAGATTTGGGGGAACTTTTGCCCTCAGAGCAGCTGTGATTCTAACAGAGATTATTCTATCTGCCTGATCCAGAATAAAACACTGTGGTTGTACCTACTGAGGTAAAGAAGTAACATACCTGCATCCAAGTGAAATTACACCAGGATTTATAAATTCTGTACCTGAGCTTCCTAACTGAAGTGCAGCATCTCCCAAAAGCATCTAGAATGTCTCTGAATCAGGCTGGATGACACATTAGATTCGGAGATGATGTACAGGAAAGCAGATGGAGGTTCTCTGCATCAACAGTCCACGTTCATCTGCAACTGAGCTAACCTTTCCATGAATAATTGATGGTCAACTCTATCTGAATTTGAGGCTGCAGTATGAAACAGTAACATGTTTCACAGTAAAGGACACTAAATTTACAAAGCCTACTATACAAGGTCTCTGGATTATGGTACATGTGTAGGTTAATGGACAGAGAAAGCACAGAGAAAAATTACTTGCCTTCACTTTTCAAAGCAGTCAGAGGAGCCTTGCAAACAGTGAGGTATGATGAACCACACTGCAGTGTTGTATCTTTGCAAAACAGGCAGCATTCCGACTGAAAAAAAATAAGATCCTTTCCAAAGTGATTTTAAAAGCAGTTACTCTACCTAAGTTGCCGACATTCCAAAATATATTGCTCACTGTGGAGGATTTTGTTTAGTGGATCCCTTCTACTCCTGGTGCACCTGCAGAGCCCAAGAGGTGTGTCAGTGGGTTCACTGCTGCACCACGGGCTCTAATTGCCACGTGCTGCTGAAGAGCTGCTCAGGTCAGCCTAAAAATTGTGTGCTAATAGAACCTAATAAGCAGCAAAACTGCTAAGAAAACAAAAATGGGGGAATTTTCATCTGTTAGATTCCTACTATAACTCCAACCACACAGCCAGACAAGCACTTGCACCACACCAAAGGATGACGCAGTTTAGGGTCTAAGAATTGTCTGAGGTAACGAGGAGAAGAGTCGGGGTTTTCTCAAGCTGGCATTGGCAAAGAAAAGTTACTTGGCCTTGTAGGAGATTCTTCCTTATCAAATAACCAGTTTCCATTGGATCTGTACTGATGTTTTTTTTCCTGGCAAGTAAATTCTGATAGCAGAGATTCCCCTCTATTAGTAGAAAGATAAATTGAGTATTTATATTATTAGGGATAAAGCACAACAGACAACGTAAGACCAGAATCAGACCCTTCTCATTTTTGTGGTGATTTGGCAGACACATTCTGAGGACATAGTTAACACCAATCATTTACCATATGAGAGGCAAAAAAAAATGAAGTGTAAGTTTTATGGAATATGTAAAGGGGAAATATAAGATAAGATGTTAATTTTCCCCACATCAGGCTTTTCTAAGGGGGGGAAAAAAGCAAAATTAAAACAACAGAGAAATACTGTTTTACTCATGAATGCAAACCCAATTACCATCAGCATCCAAACTAGTATCTCTCTTAATTACCTTTTTCTTCTCAGGTTCATACCAAAAATCATCTCTGAATGTGGTTGAAGTCTCTGGTCTTCATGCATGTTTCCTTGCTTACAGAGTGCTCACAGACAGCAGCAATCTAAGAGCAGCACTTGGCCACCTTACCTGCAGTCACACCACAGCAGAGCTGGCAGAAGTCAGGGCTCCTGAGCAGGTTCATGGTTTAAGACACTGTTGTGCTCTTTCAGCTACTTCAAAAAGAGAGGTCAGTTATTTGCCCTTTCATTCAGCCTGAGAGCACTAAAATGTTATGTTACTTTTAAGGAGCTTTATTGTATCTCCCGGCCTAAAAATATTAATTGCCTTTTACAATTCTTCTGCAAATGAATAAATCACGCTGCAAAGGCCATAGTAAGGAAGGGTTACATCCTGGTTTGCCAGTTCATTTTAGAGCTGCCCAAATCATACATGCATAGTTTAAAGTTCTGGTAATCTGTGTGCATAGATCCATTTATTTAACTAAGTATCTAACTGTGAACATTAATCATGTATTTTAGGGTCCCTACCTGCCAGTGAACCTCAGAGAGAGATGTGCACAATTTCAAAAGGTTTGGATTTGATTTGTTCCTGAAGAAAGCTTTCATTTGTTCCTAAAGAAACAGTAAAACTGTTTCAATATGTTTTTCGTAACTCATATTCAGTGTAGTATACTATAAAGGCTATAGATCTGGTCCAACCACTGCTAATGTTATTGGCAAAACTCCCACTCATTCAAAAGACTCTGACAAAGTCATTCTGGGAGTAAAAGTAACGGGTGAAGAGCCGGAGTATTAACATAATTTGCTTTGTAAGTACTTCTCATATTTTTTATTTACATAAAAAGTTAACATTTCCATTCTCATGAATAATTTAAATACCAACACAACAGCCATGGGTTTTACAGCAGCCTCCAGCCATATCTCTGTATGCGAACTTGCTCCTCTATGGGGAGATTCTAATTTTCTAAGGAAATGTCTCCCCTGACTCTCTTTACTGAAATGAATTGGTCTTGCTGTTTTAGCAGTGACCAAAAAATGATATCATCTGTCAGTCTTCATGAAAATCTCTGTGTGTTGGATCCCACCAACAGTAAACAATTTTCTGAGAAAAGTCACTGTGGGATTCACAGCAGGGTTTGACAGCCACTTGTCTTTCAAGAGATTTCCCACTATTGAAGTTAACAGTATCAATGCCCACAGAACATAAACATCTCCCATTAAAGAAGCCTCAGACATCTGGGTTTATTGCATCAGAAGGGCCTTCAGAATGAACTTCTCTATTTATTTATAAGTGCATGACTGCATTAAAACAATATGTTGACTCTGCTGATTACTCTCTTCATGTGCCACTTTCTTCTAAATTATGTGATAATCCAAAGGGATAAAAATGCATACTTGCTTTTTTTAGTGATTTCATCTTCAAATTATTTTAAAGTGTGAATTATAACATTAATATTGTCTAACTAAGTAGCAGCAAGACTTTAATTACCTGCTACAACTCAATATATTATTAAAATGATCCATTTTAATGACATGGTGCAGTGCAATTATTATTATTTTTGCTATTATTATGATTATATAAACCTACATTAAAACTCTGGATCCAAATAAATTTCAGATCACACCATTCCTTTTACAGTGTTTACCCAGTTCTAAATTTCCTATCTTTCTTTGTTCATTAACACACCAAATGTTTATTCTGGTACATTTTTTGCAGAGCAAGGTTACCTCCAGGATTTAGACAGACTGGAGTGCCGAGTTCTGGGTTTGATACATCCACAAGCAATTTACAACATAAGCAGTTCTCATCAAACATACATGAGATTTTAGAGCTTAATTTTGTGACACAAATTCAAGAATTTCAAGCATGGTAAAGGACACCTGATTACCTAGTTTGCATTCTGACAGAAAGCTTATAGACATCAAAGGTATGTCAGAAAATTTAAATAGCTTGCTCTCAAAACATTGGATAATACCTGCCCCCCTTACTTAGGCAGTCATAGCACTGATGAACACCAGATGAAGACCTTCTACTGGTACAGCTTTAGAAGATCAGGACAGAATTATGCTAAATCCCAGTGTGAAAAAAAAAAAAAGGGGGGGGCCAGGAAAGCACAAGAAAATGTTGGGAGCAGATACCAGAACCAAATGATAAAGCAGAGCCAAAGGTGATCATCATTTGTCATTTCGGTTGAAAGAATTGATGCACCAAAGTGTTTGCATGCCTGTCACGATCCGCTCGCACGAGCAGGAGTCGTGATGGTTCGTTACCCGATCTCAGAGTGCAAGAAACAACACAACAGGGGGAACTTCAGTTTAAAATAACAAAAAAAAATGCACCTTTTATTTTTTGGCGCCCAAACCACAGTATTGTGACAGAAGGAGAGAGAGGGAAAGGAGCAAAGGATAGAAGATGATAGGTTGGGTAGGATTGTAGCTACCACGAAAGCGACGAAGTCCATCCTCGGGACCATCCACTCCGAAGACGCGTCTTCCTTCCGTGGGGAGATCTCCAAGCAGGTTACCTTAGAGAGTCACTCTTATAGTCCTTCTTCAGAGCGACAGGCAGCTGGCCAAAAGGTGGGGGAGATTGATGTGCAGCCCATGGCCATTGCAGGAAGAGAACAGGACAGGCCAGTCCAGCAGCGAGCACAGCCAGTCCAAGCACAGCTCCAAGCACAGCCAGTCCACCGTGACTTGTCTATTGCTCTTTCCACGGGTTCCCATGGAAATGCAGTGGTCCAATGAACACACCTGCAGGCAACTCTTGGCAGACATCCCACCTCAGCCAGGCCAGAAGCTCCTGTGTCGAGTATTGGGGTCTCAGTCTCAGTCCTAGATCTTTTCAATCTCTGTCCTTGATGAGGGTTGGGAGGCATAGACAGGGGACTTCGGACCGTCCCTTACAATACCCAAAGTGAAGTTTAGAGAGAGAAAAAGAGCCTCCCAAATGCTCTGACTCTCTGACTCTCCTGTGACACCCAGCAAACACAGTGGAAATGAGGCAGCTGCAACAGAAGAGGCTGAACAAGAGAAGGCAAATTCCTGATCCCAGGTTTTTACACCCCAGTGGAGAGAGTAGCCATTTGTATCTTGTGGGATTGGTCCAGTCATTCATTCTTCCATGGATTTTGTATAAAAGAAAAAGTCAAGCCTCACATCTGTTTATCTTCTGAGGGAAGAGTTTTGTTCAGCCAATCACAATAAGAAACAGAGAGAAGCCTGAAGCAGGAGGTGAGCATTTAGCAAACGTGTATCACATTTTTTTAAAATCTTTTTCCAAACCTTTGTCTAGGTCAGGTGAATTAGTTATTAACAACACCCTCAGTTTAATACAGTAAAGTTTCACTAATGTAAAAGATACATAAAATATAGCTCAAACACTTAATCATTGATAAAGAGAATGAAATTATTCCCTTACAGAGGGCTCACTCAGTAATTTATCATCAAATATCTAGACTGTCCCCTTCCATTTGAATATACAGCCATGCTGGCAGAGCAGTAGGCAGTAGTTATTCAAACTTAACTTGAGTTTTCCAAAGGGAAACATTTATTTCACTCAAAGAATTTGTTACTACATTTACCATAAGAGGTTTCCATCTAGTCTGTACTTTGAACTAAGCAGCTTTGCAACATCTCATCAATTCAAACCACATTTTTTCAGAGAACCAACTGAATTAAAGAACACAGCATTTTTAGCCTTTATAAGGGAAATAAAATATCCAGTCAAGGGACTTCACAGAGATATAGAATGATTAGAGGGACAACTTAATTCAAATACATGGGGAAAACATCTCTTTAGCCTACAGATTCATTTTAAGGAAGAAGACTTCATGTTCCACATCACACAAAGTGCAGTTCACTGCACTAGAGAAAGCAGAATTTCTGCAGGAAGTATTCTACAAAGATTAAAGACTGCTGTTTTACTATTTGTATCCATCAAGACTGAAAAAAAAGCACGACAGTTCCTTTGGACAACAATTTCAGCCACAAACATGAGCAGAACACTTTCAATAAAAAAGGATCTAAGATTCTAGATCAAAACTAGCTGACATGCCTGTATAAAATTCAGGAGTAGGGAAGCAGAAAACAGAGAGAAACAATTCTGCAGACACCAGAGTCAGTGCAGAAGGAGGGCGAAGAGGTACCCCAGGCATTGGAGCAGAGAGTTCCCCTGCAGCCCATGGTGCAGATCATGGTCAGGCTCAGGTTGAGAAGTTCATGAAGGACTGTCTGCAGCGGGAGGAACCCCACAGTGGAGCAGAGCAAAGGTGTGAGAAGTCCTTCCCCCAAGGCAGAAGGAATGGCAGAGACAATGTGTGATGGATGGACCACAACCCCCAATCCCTGTGCCACCCACCATGATGCTGGGGGTAGTGCAAAGCAAACAGATTCCATTTCAGTCCCAGGACAAAAATATAAGCTAAAGACAGTGAAAAGACGTCACATGGTCTCACTGGATCCAGCCTATAGACTGAAAAATCTGTTCCTTATCTACCAGACAGAATACTGCTTTTATGCCTGATAGAGCTTCAGGCATTAATGCACAGCAATCATCAGTCATCACCATCAATCAGTCATTTAAATGGTATACAAGAATTTGGTTAATACTTTTGTACTTGAGTGATTTATTCATACACAAGTGCCCTTGCAATCAGATCCGAGGCATCTTTTGTGACAGCAAGTATGACACTTCTTTTCAGAAAGATGTTCCATATTTTGAACAGAAAAAGTGGATTTCTCAGTCTGAGGGGAAAGGGAGCCATTTAATGGTTACATGAAGATAAAATATCAAGTGGTGTTGCCATATCTTCATAAGGCTCAGTGGAACAGCTGGAACTCAGAAGAAAGCTAACCATTCATCAATAATTTCAGTGAGAAACTGGAGGAAGTAGTTTGAGACATCTAGTCTTTCTTTACTATTCTGAATACTCAGTATCCCTGGGTTTTGTACTACTCTGTTTCTAGCAGTGCAGGAAATTACTTCTACTTGTTGGAAGGTTTTCTCTTCCCTCTTGGCAGGAGCCAGGACAGCATCAAGAGCAGAAGCAAGATAACTTGCCTATTTTTTATGAATGATACTGATTTCCTGGGGAAAGGCAGAATTGCAAGGAAATTCCCTGTCTGCTCAGTAGCCTTTACCTTAGATGTGTTTGGTGCAGAGCTGGGCAGCTTGAGCATCCCAACAAGACAGCTAGAAAATATAATGCCCCCTTGCTTACTCAACAGTGTCAAATTTCACCTCTGAATGTGAGGAGGTCACTGCTTGCTTTTCCAGCAAAGGGCATCACAAGCACCCATTCTAGAGGACAAGTTCTGCAGATGCCAGGTGAAGGTGAGATCTCTGCCTGCAGGCTGGAGTCAAACAGAAGCAGCATGACAGCAGCTATCTATAAATACAGAGAGAGGATTTGCTGACTTTCAGTTTATTTTCAGGACTGTTCTTCTACACAAAGATAAGAGTTTGTACGTTTGTACACTTCTGGCTGTGCCAAATGACCAGAAGTGCTGATTTAGCCTTCTGCATAAGGAAAGTAGCTCTCAGTCTGGCCCAAGTGAGACCATGTCCAGACACTCGGGCACTGTGACCTTCCTCCTCAAATCACTGGGGAATGCAGAAATATAATATATAGGAGTATCTTAATTACACACTATTTTACTTTACACCAGAACTACTGTGTGTATATATATTCTTTTGTGACTTTTAACTTTTCCTCAAAGCAGTTAAAGCTCCTATTAACCTTGTTTTTTTCTTCAGATAAGAAAACTTGCAAAGATTATGACACAGAATCCATGTTACGACCTGAAGATGAAGTTAGTTTCAGGTAGGCTGTTTTTGTCCCAGGATATTAGCAGTGCTGTAGGAAATATGGAAGGGGAAGGAGTGGATGCATTACCTACACCTCATATGTTCAGCCAGGAGCTGAAGTTTCCCTCCCACTCTGCAGTTAAAGCAAATTTGTACAGCAAGGTCCTTGCCTTGCACCACATGCACACACATCTTACCTCTTGTCTGAGGTGGAGAAGGGACCAAAGCCACCGTGTGCAATATGTTTCAAAATCTCATCATTGTGAGTGCAGTAAATTATTTCTGTGATTCATACTTAGGAGTAAAAGAAGGGCAAACTTCAGAAGTTGTCCTTGGTAAAAGGGAAAGTAGAGAAGCCTGGGAATTTGTCTAATGTAACATGTAATTTGGAAAACTTGATTTACATCAGCAAGTGAAGACAGATTTGGGGTATTGTCAGCCTTGTGCAGAAAAACGTGGGAGACATTTCTAGTTTTTGAAAGAATTCAAAAGATGGAACTGAAATGCATAAAAACACAATTAAAAAAATAAAGATTTTTGTACTTAACCTATTATTTTATTTTTATGCAGAAATATATTCTCTATGTATAGCATACATACATATCCACCCATTTGTCTTTCTTAGCTATCATCTTAGATATTTAATTTTATAAAACTGTAGTAAAGTACCAAGTAATTCCTAGCCTGCACTTAATATTTTAGGGAAAAAATTAACAGAGATACTGGAACAAGTAGCATTGTTTAATGTTTTTATGTTACCTATCCACAAATAAAAATAGTAAAAGTTTTGCTCACAACCATTATTTCACCTTCTCCAAGTAATTAACTAGAGATTTGATATAATTTTGAGACCAAAATTGACTTTCTCACTGATATTTATTACAACTATTCATACCTTTATTATATTCATCTTCTAAGTTTTTGAGAACAGCAAGTGAATATCTGAATATCAGACAACAGAAATGGATTTCTGTTTATCTCTAAAAATGACAATAAAATCTACCATGACAAATGGCATATGTAGACTTGATATTTTAAACTTCAGATGGTTTCATGATTTTAATCATCAACAAGATAACTTCAGAGTATTTTACAGTAATTAGAAATACCGATACAAGGGAAAAGGAGACGAAAACCAGTTATTTTCAAGATAATCCTCCAGCAACACAAAAAGGAGAGTAGAGCAGGTTCCAAAGATTTCTGCTGAAATGAATTTATGAAAAAATATTTTATAAATTATACTTTCTCAAGTAATGTAATAGCTGAGTAAATACAATGATTTTTATTTCTACCTGGAAAATAGGAAGCAAAAGACAGTTGGAAATGCACAGAACATTAGAACTTTTAAAAAAAATAAATCTCAAGAGATGATTCATGTTCTACTCCTCCTGCAGCATAAGGGGAAGTGTGCCCACTCCTTTTCTTTTTATTATTTTTTTCCTGACACAAGAAGCATACACAAACAAGCTGTGGAAAACAGTAGGAGAGACTTCAGGACCAAAATGTCGGCTGGTTATTTGGGCAGAGTTCTGGTGTTTTAAGAAAGAAAAAGAGAAATTTTAATCCGATAATGACAAAACTACTTAATTTTAATCTCATTCACTGAGATTATAACACAAGTGAATTAAAATACTTGGTGCAATTTATTTTCACTTTGTCAGGCCAGATCCTGCTAGTTGAGCTATTAAAAGTAGTCAAGCTAAAAACCCAAAACTTCTTTATGTGAGCAGAGAACAGTGAATGGGCAGACATTGTGGGGAAAGAGGACATGATTTCTCATGAAAGAAGGGAGAGATCAATTCACAGATTTCACAATGATGCTGTCTCCTGTGTGAATTGGCACAAGATGTGCCATGTGGAGTGACTTCTCAATGCTTTCCAAATGTAGCTAGCACCCTATACAAACCAAAATTGAACCAACCTTTCTAAGTTAAAGAAAGTCTCCAGCAAGACCAACCAAAAGGTCAAACTCAGAACAAGCCACTGGAGAATCCACATGTGTTAGAGCTCCTGGAATATTGCTGCTCAGTTTGCTTGCTTATCTTTTTTTATTAGGTTTCTTTTGTAGTTACTGCTTTAACTACTGGCCTTTTATTTGTCCCAGATTATCTAACTTGTTGTCTAAAATATTTTTTCCAAAATGAATACAGTTCCAAGTTCCCTACATCTATCCTCAAAATTCTCACATCCTCATACATGGACGCATGCATTTTTTCCAATCATCTAACTTAAAATATTCTCCCACTGTCAAAGCCTGCCTCTCATGCTCACATAAAGTAGCTTTCATTAATTCTGTAGTTTTGCATTTACTTCTAAGCCTACCCTGTATTTTGACTGCATCAGGTAAAAAAATTTCAGGGTGTAGGAATTCTAAAAAGCCAGTGTTTTAAAAAATAAGCTTGCAAGATCATCAATGGTACTTAGTAAAAAATAACCTAAGCAATATCCTATGCAGTTAAGATGTCAGTAGGACAAAAACCCTACAGACTCACTTAGATTTACATTTGACTCAAAGTTCTGTAAAAGTACATGAGACACAAACCCAAGCTTGTGTATTCAGTTGTATCTGACTTAAAAAAAGCATATTTGCAATTCAAACATGTAATTTGTTATGATTTGCTTCAGTAGCTAAATGTCTGAAAAACTGGATTTGCTTTAACTTTGTAATAATATCATTCTGAAAGTCAACTGAAATTGTTTCACAAATTTAAGATTTCTTTGTAGAGTTTCATGAGGCAGGTAAGATCTTTCAAACTAGAGGTGGATATCTCATAACCAAAGGTCTACTCTGTTTCTAGCTGAGCCCACAGCACATGCTATCCTCACAGTTCATGAAACTGCTGTGTCTACTTGTGCAGAATCAGCACACAAAGGCCTGCTTCACACGTTGCTGCTGAGGAACATGCATTTCTGATGTGTTAATGTGGTATCCATTGCATGGATGAAGCGTGGGGAAGGGCTGCTGTAACGCAAAGCTGTGTGCACGGGTGAATTAGGAATTTCCTGTCCCAGCACATCCACCATCCCAGCAGAAGACGAGGCACAGAAGGCCAGGACTAGCCAGCCTTCTTTACCAGCAGCATAACATGTATTTCAAAGTGCAAAAAGCCCTGAGGCACAAACTGTTTGGGAGCAGAGGGAGCCAGGAATGTCACAAAAAGAACGACTCCTACAGGGTCCTATCCCCCCACTGCAGGAAGCTCTGGGAAAATGCACCTTTAGGTACTAGCGCCAGCCTCAGCAAGAGGTGGGTATTACCTACAATACAGGCACTGCAGCCATTCATATGGTATGACTGTTGTATTTGGACACCTCTAGAGCCAAACATTAACCATCTTTGGCATGCAGACTCTAAGGGGCAGTGCAATTTCTGTTTCTGTCCAGAGAGAGATCAGTGTGTTCCACTATCCTGCACCCAACAGTGTCCAAAAAATGCATGCTGAGAGAGGAGTATGAAAAGGATACAGGTATATGGTCATGTTTCACCACTATGTTCATCCATTTAGCACTGACCCATGCTGCAAGGGTTCCCTGTGAATGTTCTGCAGGGTGAGATTTCACCTTTTCACAGAGTTCCCTACCTGAGGTACCTGCCCCAGGCTGTCTTTGCACACCATTTCTCCTGACCTATTTAGACATTTATTTTAGGATGAGATGAATTGAGCCCTCACTGGCCTGTTTCTCTCCATCAGTTGTGATGGGTATTAAGATGATTGGCTCAGATGTCATTTGATTAGATGTCACAATCCATTGTGCTTAATAACCCTATGGTTACGAGGTTATATCTTTCTCAATTCAGGCAAAACTATAGTTTCCACAATTTCCATAGCAAAAAATTTCACAGTTTAATGAAAAACTCTGTAATAAGGGACTTCCTTTTACTTGTTTATCAGTTTGCCTCAGGTAGAGAAGAACAGGAAGAAAATGAGATAATATTAAATGATAATGACTTCAGCATACCAATAATCAGCTCATCAAGGGTTTTAGTCATCCTAGAAAAAAGTTTGAAGTTTCTTGTAATAAGCCAGTGACATATAAACTGAAGAGCCATAGGAGAGATTAAACAGAAAGATAAATGTTAATTGAATGCTAGTTATTGATGTTATTTTTATTCTATACATTACAAATTATTATCATGCAACAAGTTATTTTTAACCATTTCCACCTAGGCAGGACATCTGCTTCAACGATTTCATCTTTAAATGGAAAATAACAATTTTTAAAATTTTAACCAATGGGTTTCTTTTTTTCTCGTCCCTCCCTTAATTATGGAAGGAAAAAAATATCTTAATACCTCTACAAACTCATAAAAAAAATACCCAAAGTAAATAGTGGGCATAAAGAAAAGAGCGTGCCAGGGAAATAGGATAATATGACCAGTATGCTTCCACATCATCTTTATTAGGTAATGATACTACATATTTGAATGGCCATAAAAAATGGATTAAACATGGGAGGTTTTCAAGCATTGTAAATGACTATGGGCAGATTGTACCATAGTCAGGGAGCCATTTAATAGTGAGCATGTGAGGAGCTGAAATTGAGATTTAGAAAATCCTCATGTTTATATTTTTGTCTCTGGATGGAAGAAGTAGATGTTATTGCACTGTTTTATTTCTTTTCACATATTCTATTCCGTGTGATTTATTTAGTTGAGTGCACAAATTGTCATATTGACCTGCATAATTTCACAGTTTCTTGAGGCATGGGCTGTTGCCATATGAGTTAATATTGACATAGGCCCATGGCTCATCTGACTTTACCAATAGAAATTTAATGTAAAATTCAGCAAATTTTGTTCTATTTAATACTGCAAATATGAACAAATTTTTATTATAACATCATAGTCTTTACCCATTTGGGTCATAGTAAACTAATTATTTTACTTGTTAACAAAATGTAGAGTGACAATGATAGCCTTCTCTTGTGACACTGCCAGTCCTGTCAGCTACATTAAACATAACCCACAAAAAGCCTCTTTTACTTCTTTTACTGTTTGTAGTAGCTTTCACACCTCATGCTTTAACATGTGTCTTCTTTACCCAGCTTGCCAGCTGTCTGATCTATCTCAAGTGCTCACCCACTTCACTGCAGCCCTGGAATCAGCTGGGATAAATAACAACTGTTAGGGGACAATGGGAATTGCCTGTATGGTTTGTTCTTTGGTTTGTTTTTTAACATCTTCATATCTGACAGCAAGCTCCCAGGCTTGTTACTAGTATATCTGCAAGGAAATGCCCACAAGCAAAGCTTTCAAGGAGGTGGTGTAGACTCTGGATATAAGAATGCTGATCCCAGAGAATGTCTTCCCTAAATATATCAAGGGCCACCTTAAATCTCACTATGTTCCCAGAATTTCAATTAGGTTTTTCCAGGCCTTCCTGACTTTGCAATAACAAAGCTCCTTATTTTCAAGTTTGTATTAAAATCAGCCAATTAACACCCATTCGTTCTTCTGCTACACTCTCTATTGCTTTAAATCCTCACATCTCCTCCTGGGAGAATTCTAATTGTTTTTGGTTTTTGTTCTCTTTGCTATGAAATTAATGCCTTCTGATCCAGAAGAAATGTCCTTGATAAATTCACTGAATTTATTTCCATGAACACAAAATATAACTAGAAATCAAGGAATGCACTGGACAGCTGCTTCTGCAGTGGTGATGCACTGATAAACAGAGACGGGTCCCATTACTGACTGAAGTGCAGACTCAGGTTGCAGTAACACAGATTTCACTGTGCAGTGTCTCAATTCCTTGAATCAGTTGCTGACTAGACATTGATGATTGGTGGCATCTACGATGCCTGAGGGAGGTGGGGATGGGAGGCACCATTGCAGATTTCTGTGGCGTGACATGAAATGCAGCTCACGTGGCACCAGGGAGCTACAAGGGTCTGGTCAGCACAAACAGAGTCAAGGGAGTTATTCAGTAAGCAGATAAAAGCACATATTTTAGGATAAGCTAATTGCTTTCTAATCTGTATTGCCTGATCTCCATATATGAGCTTGCAGACAGATGCCTAATCTTAAGCAGAGAGCTTCTTCTAATACTTCTAATTCAATGTGACTCTGTGTGATTTGGACCAACCTCTGTGTACTAGCAAAAGTCAAGCAGGCGAGGAATTTATAAGCTTAGCCCTATTTTCTTAATTACATATCTACATTGAATTTTACTAATTGCAAATGAGTTTTCTGGTTATAAGCTTAATTACACTGCCTTTTCAAGAGAGGGTACTTTCCCCTTTGAAGGGCTTAGAAAGGCCACAGTGATACAAGCAAGCACCCTAAGGGATGAAAGCAAGTTAGGAAGCTCCATCTTTTCTCTAATACATTGCCTCCAGCCAAAAATGCCATATCTGTTTCCAAGAACCTGTCATAGCATAGCTATACATGGAATGGGAGAAGATCCAGTGGCTCTGGAACCAAATAGGTTTAAATTGTGCTTGGAGCCATTTGGAAAGCAGAGTAGAATTTTGACAGGTAAGTGGAACACCTCTGGGAAATACAGGGTGAGGTTTTTGATTACAAGAGCTGAGATGAGAAAGGTATTGGCATACTATGGGTAAGCTGGGTATGTAATTTAAAATATAGCATTTTTTCAACCTTTTTTTTTCTTATCCTTTTTCTGTAGGAATTTAAGTCAAAATTAACCACCGTTACCACTAAGTCACATAAGGTAGAATCCAAACAAAGAAATAACACTTTTAATTTCTCACATGGTCTTGAGGGTATGGTTAAGTTTATAGAAGTTTTAGTTGGATAACGTTGAGAATAGCAATTTATTTTCTTTGCATCTTTAGTGAATTTAAAGACTAAAAACTTAGTAGTTTCTAGCTGATTGCAACCAACACGCCTCTTCTTGAGGAGCTGTACTCTCCATACTCCCTGTACTCATCTACTCCCTCACACACTGTGAAATGCTCTCCAGTCAGCTGGAGCATCTCTGTTCACTTACAACCTACTTAAACTCATCAATGAAATGTTCAGAACATAGTCAGGTTCTGGTTAATGCTTTCTAGTACTGCTTAGACATTTATCTCACTTTCAAATCAGCAAGCTGCTCCGGATCTGATTATCAGCCTCCACATCCTTTTCTCAGCAGCTATTCATACTACTTTTTCTAATGTGTATAGTCATGGAAGTCTGTAATAAAACCTGAGATGCTGCATATTTATTTCTATTTTTCATGGTTTATTATCCTGACATTTCAAATTGCTCTGCTTAAACTTTAATAAGGATTGTATGACGGAGAAATCAAACTTTTACATTAGAAATTGCTTCAATTAAATGTCAAAAGAGACATAAAAATTAGTTTTAAAGCCATCCATGCTTCTTTCTAAATACCCTGTGCAGAGGCTGACTCAAGAGGGAAAGTTCTGCTCAACATCTCCTTACATTTGAAAATTATTTTCTAACATGAATCTTCACTGCAGTATTTTAATATTAACTATATGTTGAATTTTATTGCTAAGACCTATAAATTACTGTAGGTTTTTTTTCCAGTGTCAAAGGCTATTTAAATATGTAATAGAGTGTGTAATATCAAGTCTTGTAGGGTGCCTCCTGTAAATATAAATACTTTATTTTTCCTTTTTTTTGTTCCTCTTTTGCAACACCATTCTTTTTGCCTTACATTCCCTGTGATGTACCCACATATAAACTGTCTGCCTCACTGTATAGCTATACTAAATATTTATTACCTGTGTAATATTTTTCTCTTCTATCTTTGTTTTGATCTGCATATTTGAACTATTCATATAATTATTCCTGTTACTACCATATATTTCCTTTTACCATATTTTTATTTCCTATCAAACTGCTTTGATCTTCTTTATTTTCATACATTTTTTTCCTAAGTTTATATCCTTTGGCTAATGGCACCTTCCCTCACAACACAGCACTCCTCTGGCTGATTTCTTTCCCTGAAGCTCATTGCCAGTATTTTTCTCCTTTTCAAACTCCTTTGTTCCTATTCACTGCTAATCCCCTGATCCCCCACTTAAACTCTACCACCACATATTCTTCAGTCCCTTGCTGTTTTACCACATCCCCTTCAGCAGACTGATAACGCAATTTTAAGAGAAACTGAGAAACTTTAATACTGTTCTGATCCTTCTTGGATTTAGGCTTATGGATAGAGCCAGAAGCAAGATGGGAAGGGAAGCGATGGTGGGAAGGGGTGGGAGGGAAACAGCTGAGAAGAGACAGAAATGCAAACTTGATAGCACTTCACAGGCTGTTTATTTCCCAAAGACTGTCCGCTCAGCTGGGTGGCAGAGCACTGTGAGCCGCCAGATGCGCGATTTTAACACCACTGTCAGCAAGAGCTGCTCAAGCAGCTTTTGGCCAGCAAATGGAGTGGGACATCATTGCCTTTCCCTGCAGCCAGGATGCACCCCAGTAACTTAGCAATGCAAGGAACAGGGAAACAGAGCAGGAGAAGCAAACAAAGAGTAGAACTATCTTTTGTGAGGACAAACGTACTGAGGAAAAATCCACCAAAGCCAGTATGGTGGCAGAAAGGTGATTGTCGGGCTTGCTTAAGGGAAGCCGTGTATTTATTGAAGAGTAAAGGCAGGGCCAGACTGCAACGAGCTGAACTCTGCTGGCAGACACTCCTTAACTAAGGCCAGCGCTGAATGGCCCTGCTTCTGCAGTGCCTTAACTCCACTCCCAAAGACAAAAAGCCAGGAAGTTCAGGACAAGCATCTCAATTTTCTGTCTTTCTAAATTTGAATTTACCATGAGTATCACCTCAGGTATTCCTTGCTTATGTTCTAAAACACAAATGGCATTGAATGGTAGATGTACATTTCTGAGTTTCTAGATCTTGAGCATGCACTAGCGGTATGGACATTTTCAATAATCCATAGCATAAAAATAAGTTTTTTATTGTATAAAATGCTGTTCAGTACTGTTAGGAAGTTGTTCTCCCTGAAAATAAAGTGCATAGCAAGAAAGGAAGAATATGTTTGTTTCTTTTATGCTGAGTAGCACAGATGAGAGTGTGGCCCAGAAAGAGGCTTAACCCCTGAGCAAGATACTAACATTTAGGGATTACATTTATTTAGTAGAATTCAGACAGGGTGATTACCCACCTGTTCATTCCTTTCAAAAAATTGGCCTGCTGTGTTATATGTGACACAATTAGCAAAATATTACAGCTTGTTTCAATGAATCCAGATATGTGCAATTTTCTCTAAAGTTTGATTAAATAAATGATTGGAGGGCAAATGGAACAGCTTTTACTGAGACAGATAACAATAAGACATATTGGGCTCTTATTATCTGCTATTAGCTTTGGCTTTCAGGTAGGAGAAAAGTACATTTTAGAAACCATTCAGTGTCCTCTTATAATAATTTCTGAAACATGCCAGTTGGTAAGAAAATTGACTTTTTGTTTTATCTTACTTAATGTTTTCACAAAAAATACAGAACCTGTGGAAAGCTGTGCCAAAAGATTTGTTTAAAAGTTAGCTGAAGAGAAATCTCTGCATATTTCACCAAGGAGCATGTATTAGCAATACATGGAGCTGGACTTAGCGCTCCAATTTAGGGCTTGAAAGCTGGGTTCTGCTTTTGACATAAGAGTAAGACACTTATAAAATCTTTGGTAAATTTTACACAGCTTTAAATTCCTTGGCAGTTGAGCACCTGCTTACTTAGTAGTTCTTGGCCTTTTTTTCTTTCTGCATGGTTTCCCATTTTGAGTGACATGTGAGTTTATCATTGTGCTGAGGGCACTGATGCCCCAGACAGTTCATTGCGGATTAGATGCCAGATTTCCTCTGTGGCAGTTTACCTGAGGTTTTATGGCAACCAGCAAACTATCACCATTTCCAGGTGCATTCAAGGCTTTCTTTCTCAAATATAAGAACCTGAGCTGTTGGAAGGAGCTTTTTAGGAACAAGGAAACACTGGCTCTTAAAGAAGCAAACCGCTGTTGAGCAGCCACGCCACACTTCTGCTGAACTTGGACCTTGAGGAGAAAACCTCTGTGTCCCTGGTCTTTCACAAGAGCTTGTGTCCCCCAGCTCCCAGCTCTGGGCTGACCCAACCTTAAATCATGTAAAATGTACCAGCCTGTGGCACCACACACCAGAAAAAATCTATCCCTGCTCTAGATCCTGTCATAACATAAATCATAGGAAATGTGCTGTGTAAGCTGCGATGGGATCTCTCCCTGGAGTGCTAAAAGCCTTTTTCTTCCCCACATTTTTCTTGGAGGTTAGTATGTCCAAAGTACAATTCTAGACAATTGGCTCTCCATTTCACTGCTGTTTCATGAGAACTCTTGTCTCTTCCTGCTTTCAAAACTCAGCTTTCTATTTTCTCTTCCACTTACTGACTGTATAGTACTTTCTGCTTAACTGAAAGCTTTTGTAGCCGACTGAGTAAAGCTCTGTATTGGTGATAGGCCTGCAGGGTTAAGGACATTTTCCTCAGGGAAGAACTTAATAGTATCTCCTGCCACAAGAGAACTTGAAATCGTCTCTAGGAAATTAAAACAATTTATTTTGTGGCACTGAAAAATCTGTTGTCTGACGACAGTCAAGAGCCAAAAAGAGAGCCACTTCCCTCTATCTAAAATCTCAGCCCTTCTCCTGGAAAACAAATCAGTCCTGTTATTCCCCTGACCTATTAAAGAGACTACCCTCAGTCTCCATCAGCATCTTCTGAGCTTCTTCTTAGAACATATTTTAGCCTTTGTTTGGTTTTCCACTACAGTTATCAGTATTATAAATTGTATGCAGATTCCCCACAGAAATCCAGAGGGTTTTAGCAAAGTTCTACAAGAATGAGACAGATGTAGGTGTGTCAGCTTCCACAGAGTGTGTCAGCTTTCACCCGCTGAGTCCAGCAGCTATTGATAGTAGCAAAGAACTTGCTTAGGAAGAAGAGTCTGCAGCAGATAGTGTGTCTTCCACATAGGATTAGGAATGGAAGATTACTGATGCACAAGATTACAAGGAAAGCAGGATTTTTTGTTTCACAGCAGGTAATTTCACCACGCTGTACCTATGGTTCTGTCCACACCCACCTGCATTTGAGATTTCAGTTTTATTTGCATTACCCTTGCTATTTTCCTACAGTTAAAGATCCCTAAGAAAATCACAGGGGAAAAAAAAAAAATGACTGGAGAAAACCACATTCCCGTACAGGTCAAACTCATTGCCTGACTCCTGGGTCAGAAATTATATCTTCTGCATAGCTGGTTCACTACCACTTATCTCACCATTTCCATGCCTACGGATCATTTTTAAAGCTGCCTGCTTTTTGTTGCAATAGCCAGCAGTGGTAGAGCCACTGGGCTTTGATTTCCTCTTGCAGGGAAGGCTCAGGTCTCAGTTGCCACTTTTGATGTTTCCTGTACTACTAATGACTACCATGGAGCTCCTCTCTGTGGGAGCTGTGACACAGAGAGCCATTTCACTACTGCTGTGAGAACACATTTAGTAGAGTTCCTTGAGTATATATATATATATATATCTCACTGAAAGAGTAAGACCAGATAGAGCAAGGCACTTAATTCTATACGATTTCAGAAAACATTTTCTATTAACCTGCATAAAAAAATGCATCTGAAAAAGCTGCTGGTTTTAGGAGGGAAAGTAGCAGGAGCCATTTTATGTACCAACTTGCTACCAAGAGAGCCAGTGAGTACTGCAGAACCACCCTCTCAGACTCATGCATAAATTAAAACAAGAGAAGATACCTACTATAGCATCCAATACAGATTCATATTCTCAATAATCAGTTATGAAAGCTTTTTCTAAACATTTCCCTTTTTATATAGGTAATCTTAATAGTTATCAAATATTCATAAACTCCTATTGTTGAGAAAAACTTAAAAGACTACTATCACAAAACAACCAGTATCTCCAGGCTGGAGCACATATATTTTTAAATGCATTACAAAGCCAAAAGTTTAACTTCATGGCAAAACCTTCACTATAACTGAAATCCTTTTTTTAATATCAGAGTAGCACTAGAGGTGCTGAGTAGTCACAAAGCAGCAAGAACTAGACATTCCTTTCATGAGCTTTTGGAGCTGGATTTAGGTGCCCAACTGTAGACACACGTGACAGCTTTAACCATCACTTCAAACTGGTTATTTTAGACCTATCATCCCTCTTGGATACTGAAGACCATGTGGTTCTGCTGACACATTGTGCGAATGTTCTTGAAATAGATAGATACACTCTTAAATCATTATTTTTCTTTCATTCCATATGGTCTAGGTGCCCTTGACATAATTTAAAAATACAGTGCAGCAGCACAATTTAAGATAAACCACTACCAATAAGCCAAGCAATTTAAAATCTCATATCCCCTTCACCTTCGAACAAATCCCCCCCAACTTACCATTCCTCTCAACTTTCCTGGAGGGAAAAGAAATAAAATAAAAAAATGAACTTAGCAATATAACCTAAAAAATCATTTGAAATTATACTGTCAGTATTTCAGTAAATTCAGTAGTAAAACAGCTACTGATGTATCAGATCTATAACATCCCTGTGTCATTACAAACAAGTTGCAGAGACCACAATCTTTCAAATGCAGATGATGAATTAAAGATATAATTTTGGAAAAATACAGAGTTATGCCATTCTGGTGTGTTGTCTGTCCCTTCTGCCTCACAGTTCCCCTCTATGTGCAATGGGCCCTACATACCAATCCCAAAATCGTTCCCACACAAAGTTCTCTAGGAGGATGCTTTGTCATTTTTTTAAATCTTCAGCTTTACGTGAATTGTGTCCTTATCAAAAGTCACTTGAGCAGATAAGAGTCTGTGCACAGGATGGGCTCAAACCAAGCCCTTCATGGGAGTGACACACTGCAGCACCTGCATCCTCCCGACAGCAGCTCTACATCACTGTTTCAGATGACCAAACTGCAGCAGTCAATCTGTTAGCATTTTACACTTACTTTTCCTAGGTGGAAACAGCAAAGAATTGGGCCTTCCATCATTTCCAGTTTTTATAAGGCTTCAGCAAACCGGGCAACATTTTGCTCCTTGTTTCACCCCTGAAACTACACCCCTGCCACAGGCTCACAGCAGCGTGACTGAGCACAGCACCTGGCAGAAAGCCCAGAATTTGACCCAGCAGGTTTATGGCGTATGGAGATGATATTAACACACATCATGAGCCAAATCTGCACTCTGGGCTGCTTAATAAAAACCCTACCACCTCCATCATTGCGTTTAACCTCTTATATTAACAGGAAAGCAGGCCAAACTGATCACTAAGAACAGAAAATTTACTATTTATCAATGACAAACATTTGCGTTTTGTAGCCTTTTTTCACTATTAATAGCTTTTTGAGTAACAGGAACTGAACAGTGACGTGGATTAACAGCATTTCACTAAACATCTTGAGTATTTATTAAAGTTACCATGTGATTGCAGATGCACTTGAAAAATATAATCACAGAGTGAAATTTTCATTCTAAGCTAATATAAGGAATTTAGTTAAATATAGACATCTTAGTAAACAACTGGTTTTCAGTGTCATGATTAACACATATTTTTTCCACATAGCAATATATATGAACTGATCATTTTTTTCCTTACCTGAAAGACTAAAGTAAGATAAGGTAGAATTTTAAAGAGCATTCCATTAAGATCAAAAGAAAACATTTCACTTTCCTTGGGACTTCTTAGCTGTTTCTGTCATTAAGCCTAAACATTTTCATAAAGAACATCAAGATCTTTTGAGACACAGGATGATTTCAGGCAATGTAAAAGATGGAAAATGTCATTCATTAAATGAGTGGTCAGCATGCAGTGGCAGAATGGCCACAATTCATTTTCTTGCCTGTATTCAGCTAGCTGTAATTACACATATAATAATAAATGAAGTGAAACCAATGTACCATACACTGAATTGATCCCTGAGTTTATCTACACTACCCTGCCAAGCCCCTACTGCTATTCCTTCAGCCAGGTTACAGTATATGACTAACAGCTGAACACTAGTGCTGGGCTGAATTAACATCAATTAGCATTTAAATTGCATGTTTAACTGAGTGCATTAATGGGTGCGTGCAATTTATAATTCTCTCCCCTCCACCTCCAGTCTTATCTAGTGCTAGAGATTTGTCAGACAGCTGGTATCAGTCTGCCTAATCTCAGACTTAGAATGGCTGCTTGCCTGCATACATTCAGCTGGCACCCACTGATTAGGGGAAAATTCTCCTAGGTTGGCTTTAAATTTACAATGTGGTGTGACTTACATCTTATCATCTGCATCTGATTTTACAGGCAGCTTTCAGGGGCCAGATATTACCTGATTTGCAATCACTTCCCAGTGCTTTCAGGTGTGCTGCACTTCTTGTTAGGCTAGAGCAAATCTGGCCCCGTGTTTCTCTCTCTGTCCATAAAGACATTGATAAATTGCCAACCGTGCCATGACATCTCTGCCTTCCCATGAGGTGAAGCTCTGAATATCCAACCATGGTTCTTCAAGGATGGTGAGAGTAAACAAGCAAAAATTTCGTACCACTAACTGCTAGTGCCATGCATGAGTTCATTCTGTACACCAAAATTTTCAGTGAGGGATATTCTGGAGACTTAAATTATATGGAATTTCTCCTCCCTGAAATTAATTGGTAATATTGCCATATTATGAGAAATAGTGTGATTTATGGCATCTACTATGATTATTGTTCTTATTTGTATTACATGAATATATTACTATTTTATGGAAAAAAAAAAGAATCTGTACAACCTCAGGTAATGAGACAAAGTATACATTGAGATAAAACAAAAATCACTTCAAAATATTTTTCTGTTTTGTCTGTCAGATCTGACTCCAAGGCCAAAATTACATCAGTCTCACCACAAAGACTGTAAGCTTGAGCCCAACTGGAGGCTCATCTTCATGCATGTGTGCCCCACACATCCCCACAGCTCAGGCAGCACACCAAGCCTGCTAGAGACAGACTAGAGTGTGTCTGCAGGATTTCTGCATCATGGCAGCTCTGGGAATCAAAGGCTACAATAAAGGTTACACCAAAATAGAACTACCTCAGTGTAATGCTATCAATATCAGATACAAGGGTCAGTTGCATAAATATATGGATCCAGCTCTGGGTCATATCAATACTGAAAATATAACACCAATACCATATCAGAATAAAATTTCAAAAGCAGCTTTTCATATCCACATTGAAATATAAAGCATCAGAGTGAGTAAAAGCCATTTCAGACAGATTTTATGGGAATCATCTTAACTACACTTAGCTGAGAAACACCACTTACCACAAGAAATTTAGAGATTTGTGGAGTATAGAACAGCAGCAATTGTGTGATAATTTCATTTTGTTCTGATATCTGTCCTCAGAGGTGTTATACTACTTAAATATTTCATGTCTATGTACGGTCTTGAGATTTATTATTTATGCAATAGATGAAAGATCCTAAACTTTTGCTTGAATAACACACTACTATGGCAAAACGACTCATCAAGGTTAACCATCCTTCTTGCTTACTACCTTCAAAAATTACGTCCTCAAGAGAGATTGCACAACCAAGTCAGATAGTGTGGGCAAATTTAATTAACTAAATGTCAGAGTCCACAGTTGTTACAGATGACATAAAGAGAAAAAAGAGATAGGGCATAACCTTGAGGTACTTGTTATTGCTGCCAAATGCTTTAAAGAATTGTTCACTTGGACATGAAGCCTTCAGTCTGTGGCACAATTAATATATATGTGGATCACATCATGTCACTCAAAATAAAATTCCAATATGATGTTTCTCACCCTCATTGAAGAAAGTCCAGGGTGTAAGGGAATAAAATATAAAAGCCTCTGCCAGGGCAGATCTGACACCCACACACTTGCTAGACAGGAGATATCTGGACCCAGTGATGCTCTTTAATTGCAACCACAGCAGGGAAGCCCAAGATTTCCCCAGCTCAGGCTTACACTGGCAAATGGCCAGTGACCTTGGGCTGGCCACATGTTTGTATCAAATGGTGCATCTGAAGATGTCCTCTGCCTTACCTCGAGCAGGGCTGCTGGGTGCTGGGTTGCTGGGAGCTGTCTGCCCCAGCCTGGAGGAGTTGTGCAGCAGGATCCCAGGCATTGCCTGGAAGACCTTTTTTTTATGTCACAGCAGCACAAACTTTACAAAATAGCTGTATAGTCTAAATACTGAACATATCTATCATTCACTCTTCCATCTATACTGGTTTGGGAGAAGACAATTTACTGGAAAGTATTTGTTAATTTATTTTTTTCAATCCCAAAAGAGTGTTAAAATAATCTGCTACTGATTGAGCTGTCATATCCTTCTTCTGGGCCAGTGAAAGTTTGAGGTGTGAACATTAAGTTTAGCCCCTTGATTTGGGAGAGCCAAAGGAGACAACTTTAGGCTTGCCTAATTTC
Organism: Promerops cafer; assembly: GCA_013398275.1. Lineage (NCBI taxonomy): Eukaryota > Metazoa > Chordata > Aves > Passeriformes > Nectariniidae > Promerops > Promerops cafer. The sequence goes on along the minus strand of VZSE01011718.1, from coordinate 418,930 downwards.
AGCAAGAGGGGTCCTTCCTGGTCCCTTCTGGGAGCCCTTGGTGCCCATCCACTGCCATCCCATGGAAAGGGACAGAACAAGTCTGGAACTTGCTTTCCTTCATCTGTGCACACCCAAGGGGGTGTAAAGATTTTACAGGACTGCCAGAGAAAAAAATAAAAGCTACTGTCCCCATGATGTCATTAAATGACCCAACAATTGAAATGACCAAATGACTTAGTGTTGTGAAGAAGAAACTTATATAAAATTTCCAACAAACTTCTTACAGAGCACCCATATTCATTTAAAACTGGCCTGTGAGTGACAGAAGGAAGCAGCAATAGGATTACAGAGCTAATTTCAGAAGCAGAATAAGAAATTAATGAGTAGTCATATAGAGAAATAAACATTTAACAGAGCTTCTTAGGGATCTGCAATAAACTAACCATCTCACAATAAACCCAGAATAAGATGGAGGAAGGGGAAATTAGATACAGTGGCTTATAAGAATAATTCTGCCCTAGCAAAATAATTTTAATGCTTATGAGACAAATATATCAATTCTCAAGTTTGAACTATCATAAATAAACAGGAAAACACCCTTCAGGCTATTAGTTTTTGGAACAACGACATAAAACAATTTTGTTTTCTTTTAAGAGAATACTGGATATTTATAGAGTAACATAATGATTACAAGATAGTTATTATTAAGGCGTAGCAGACAATATTCTATATTTGATATTTCACTAAGATACACTGGGGTGGAGAGATTTTTTTATTAGTATTTGTTGAGAAGTCCATAGAGCCATCTCTAAGCATTTATGGGGAATATAGGTGTTATTCCTAGCAGAAACAACCTTCAAAATTTTCCAGGCAGCCTCTCAGTGAGAGAAATTTTCCCATTCTGTAATCACTGTTGGGAAATTGGCCTCTCTAGACATCCTTTCTTGGGCTTTGTTCTGATAGGAATGAGCTAAAATAAAAGCATGAGAAATGAATGCACACAAATAGAATTTGTTCTTTGATTCACATTCCCCAAAGAGTGTTAGTGCCTTCAGAGATGTCAAATCATACAGGTTATACTGCACAGAAGCACTGTGTGAAAGAAGAGATGAATATTGTTAGAATTCAGAAATAATAAAATAACATGGTTGGCTGGTACAAGTGACACTTGTGATTTACACCAGCTTAGGGTCTCTCAATGCTGACACTTTGACATGTATCTTAAAATACACTCTGGTTAAGTAGCCTTTTAAGGCAATTTTTATGACACATACCTTGCTTAAAGTATAGAGTTCTCATATAGTTGACCAATGGCTTATCCAAAAAAAAAAAAAAAAAAAAAATTCCTGAATATTTGGGCTATATATTAATGAGCAGAATCAGTTACTGCAAAGTTAGCTCTCCAGTGAGCCCTGCCTCTGTTCCCTGGTAGTTTCTTCTCCCTAGCAGTCTCACTACTTCCCTGATTTCTGCTATTACCTTTTTACCTCACCTGGAAAGACAGAAAGCAAGAAGAAAGGGAGGACCTTTATCCCCATCTGCCACACCTGTATTTAAAGTATCCTGCTGCATTGGAGGGAGGGTACTGGAAGCACTGGGCTCTACAGGGATGTGGATATATGAGTAGTACTACACAAAAATACAGTCATTTACTCGTGAAACTTTTCTTTTGTCAAATATTCTTAGAGATAATTATAAAGGATCAGAAGGTTGTTCCTCTTCCTGCTCAGAAATGCTTTTGTTTGCTATGAGGCTAAGGTGCCAATCATCATACAGTGATGAGATGCCAGAGGTGGTGCTGCAGTGTTGTTGTGTAGGGAAATTCTTTTTGCCAGTTGCCAAAGTGGTTTTGAGCAGGTCTTTATGCTGCCTGAGCGCTCAGGAGAGGGGCTGTTTGGGAGAAGGGTCATTAGACAGAACAAAAATTGCACCAACACCATGCTAATATTGAATGTGGACAGTCAGTTCCAGGTGCCCAGGAGCATCATATGGCACTTTTTAAGCTACTACACCTCCTAGGCCAGGATCTGTTCACTGTGGTACCCACGTGAGTGACACTATGACCCCTGTGTACAAACCATCATTTTACTACTGATGCTGTGTCCAAGCAGACATATTTTCAGGGGTTTTTTGGGAATTTTTTTCAATTAAAACAGCTCCAATTGGGATCACAGCACAGCAAAGTTATCCCACTCTCAGCTTGTTGAGAATGAAAGTGAGGAAAGGGCACACTGCCTTGTTGGACATCCCATCAGCCTGGGGTAATTAAAGAGAAGATTCCAGGTGAGCCTGTCTGTGAACCTCACACAGCAAACCAAAGCACAGCCAATGCTTGATAAACGTTCCCAGCAGAGATGCACCCATCCTCTCTGGGATGGAGAACAGGAAAATAACCATATCCTGACTGTCTGCCACAGAAGCCTGCATCCCAGCCATGCTGGGTTAGGGGGTAAGCCTGGTGAACAGCACTGCAAATGCATTTTAAGACTATGTACTGAATGTAACCAAAAGTCTAATTGGGATAGAACCTCAGGTCTGAAAGGGCTGAGTACTGAGCACCTTCATTACCAACAAGGTCATTTAAAACAGAATAGACAATTAACCTGCAGTCACTGGTAGGCAGTGGCAAGCACTTAAGCACTCTCACAGAGTGAGAGTTCATCTTCTTCATTATCTTAAGTTCATCTTCTTTTTAAGGGAAAATAAGAAGTAAACCATTAAAACAAGACATACATGTTGCATTTAGCAGGAAGAATCAGCCTTCATTGAACTTGGATATGGAAATCCCATTTCCTACAACGTTTCTCTGTCCAAAGGCAAAATCAATCACTACTGTATCCTGAATCCTCAAAGTATAATATTAACAAAAAAACTCTTCCTATTACTGCATATAGAAAAAGAGAAAATTCCTGAAAGATAAAACCTGAATTAAAGGGAAGGAAGGAAGGAAGGAAGGAAGGAAGGAAGGAAGGAAGAAAGCAAGGAAGACAGTCAAANNNAGGAAGGAAGGAAGGAAGGAAGGAAGGAAGGAAGGAAGGAAGGAAGGAAGGAAGGAAGGAAGGAAGGAAGGAAGGAATTTTCACAGCTCAGAGTACATTCAAACAGACTTTATTTCCATTGATATTTTTCTATGAATTCAAGTAAAAAAAAAAAAAAGTTTTGTCTCCTTTTTATGCATCTCTGCTGTTGGAATTAACCCTTCAAGTAGCAAAGAGATTGATGGACATTCCTGCATGCACTCAATGCCAATTGTGCTACTTACACCTTTAGATCAGTTTCAAATCAAATCGTAGCAGGCAAGCAATTGCTCACTCCTAAGTGCTTATGTGGTTCTGTTGTTTAGATCTCGTGAGACTGCTAAAGCCATCACTTCACTGGTAAGAGCTACGTCAAATTATTTTGTAACAATTTCAGTTCTTATATATCTATTATTTACCACTTCAGTGATTTAAAACAGTGAAAATTTCTATGGGTTTTGTTGCTGAACTGAGCTGGATTGACTGGAGAAGGGGGGAAAGAGAATGATGTGAGCAAACAGGACCACTATACCAGTTAAATGATGCTGCTGATTATTTTTGTGTTGGACAAGTCTGCCACAACAGGTATTACTCTTAGTGAGATTTGCAATATTGGTAAGTGCTGCTTCAATTATTTTTTCCTCTTAATCTTTCTCCTATATATTAATCCTTTTTTCTGTATATTCCTTCTCTTTTTTGTGATTGCTGTTTTGTAAGTCTTTCAAAAGAGAAGTAATACATTGCAAAAGTAAAAACTCAAGCCTTTTCCTGAAAGAACAGTGGGATACCTCTGTAACTGTGCAAGTCAGAGATGGACTTGGATTATGCAGTCCTCTCAGCCTCTGCCCAGCACAAGATTTTCCTTCCATTCCATTCCTTTCCTTCCTTTCATTTCCCTCCTTTAAAATCCATTTTTAGACATCTCAAAAGATGGAGATTCCCCCTTCTCTTCTGCCATAACCTCATCTTCTGCACTGAAGGGATGTTGTCCCAAAAAGCTGCAGAGAGTCTTAACCTGAATTTTTATGGAATATAACCACCTTTCCATTACAGCTGTGCATAACCTCAGGGTAGTCTGAGAGCAATCAGTGGCTATTACATATAAATACCACTGTGTAGGAAGAGGTGCATGTGCTGTTAAAGTACATAATTGGCGCCCTGCAATGCCCATACCTTGCACCCAGGTGTATTCCTGGATATGCTGTAATAAGGCACTTCAGGAGGTATCCACACATCTGACTTCAGCTGGTCTGTGTAGTCAATGGCAAAAGGCAACTCAACCCCCTAACTCAACTGCTTCAGACTGCTACTCTTTCCATGAGCTGTGTGAGGTGTTTAGGTGGTTCATTTCAGTGTTTCAACTAGATGCACACAGTTTGAAGTTCTGAATACCCTACTTTGGGGCTTTACTAGCTTAGATCTATGCTATATATCATACTACTTGACAAATTTGGGCTTACAAGATGGCAATTACCAAGCTCACCTCCTTTCTTTTCAAACTTTCTCACTTGAATTGTACTTTTAAAGAAAAGGGCTGGGACTTATTTCTTGTGAACAGAATTGCCTTTGCCTATTGCTTTATCTCTGTTTTCTATGCTTCTGCTGTATTTCCCTGCCTATAGTAATTGTTTTTATTTCCACTCAGTCTGATGTTTGTTCAATTTGCATAATAACTTCTTCATTCCCAACCTGAAACCAACAGTGTTGTGATCTATGAGATTTGAGGAAAGTCAAAAAGACATATTTCTTAACCTGACAGAATATTAATATTCTGTCTCATTAAGAATATCATGTATGATAAAATACATTTTTTCTCCAGATTATGAAATTGTCATAAGGCAGTATTCTCTGCTTAAACACATTTATCGCCTCTGTTACTTTCCCTTCACTGTTCAGTACTTTTATTACATTGGCTAACTAAAAACTTATGATTTTCTACAGATCTTACGAGCTGCTGACAGAGCTAATTGCTAAATTGCCACTGATTGTACTCTGGGTAACTTTATTACCAGGTTTGATGTCACCTCCAATCCTTTTGCCCAGAAGCTTTATAAGACTAACATTTATTACATTTGACCAAACAAATTGACCATCCTGCTTCATGTGAGAACAAGGTTTAGTAATTTGACTGTATCTTTTACCTGGGAAATTTCAAACCAGCACATCAATTTTCTAAGGTCACTCACTTTGCTCTATTTAATTTCACTCTCATCACCCCTATCTGTTTGCTTTCCAGTAAGTCATTCCTGCTTTTCAGTTCGTTCTGGGGTGACAGAGCTCATTGCTTCTCCAGAACTCACAAGAAGAATACACTGCAGTGTCGTGTAGTGATCCAGAATAACTAATGATATTCACCAGCATTTCCACATGCAGTAGAGGATCTTGACAAGACAGAGCATTCCTGAAGTCCACCTGCATTCTTCACTGCAGGTACCATGCAGTCAGAAATAATGTTTGTAATGCCGGCACTGGTAGAAACCCGACAGAGCAAAAAATGGGGTCCTAATAACTAATTATTTAACTCCAGATAAAAAAAGAAATTGAGAATTTATATTGGCACATGGCCTAAAATGATATTACTTTTTAAAGGCTGGGTTACATATTTTCTTTCTCTTCAGTAAAGTTACTTTTTGTCTGGCTTCTTCCCCTACTTTCTGCTTTTTTTTTAAGCTCCTCAAGTGATATTAAGTTTGTTATGTCAGCATGTTAGTCAATCCTATTGCAGCTTTTATCAAACTGGCAGACTCTGGCCCTGTGGTGTTTTTATGACATGGTTGCTCTGACAGATTGCTCCCACACAGCACTGGAAAATGCAGTGTCTCCAAGGAGCAGCTGGGAGCATGCACTTTCAGCCAGCTGCTTTGATGGATTAGAAACTCTCCCGGAGCCTATCATGGGGAGAGGTTATAATGCTGTCTGCCAGACACATTCCCTCATGTCACACCTGTACTGAGACTGTGCTAATTGTTGCCATACTAATTTCAGAGATAATTAGGAAAAGCATAAACCCCAGGTTCCTCTCTGTTTCGGTGTCTCATACAAGCAGTGTAGGAAGTTTTGTGATCACTACTCCCACAGTCCATTATCCTGGCTTTTGATAACAGACATTGGATATTTCAGAAGACATGCACAAGACGGTCCCAAAATAATGGATCTCTAAAATTACTGGAGTAAGTTTATTGCAGCCCTCACTGTCTAAAGGCAGGTTTATGCCTTGAAGTGAGTGAGATTGCAATCAATGAAAACATCTGTTAAAGTTTACTGTTCTTCCTGTTGTAGGTCTTGGTCATTTTGTTCGCTATTGAAAAGACGTATTTAAGAGTTCAGTTAAAATTCGAAGTGTCAGTAGTAACATGCAGGAATTAGATCAATAGACTGCTCTTTGTGTGAAAAAAACCTCAATTTTTTCCATCCAGGCACTTTGAGTTTGCCAGTTTCTAAGTTTGTTGTGTGCTTTTCTAACCACGGATTACTCACTTGAGTGAAAAAAAAACCTAATGGTTTGCCTCTGCTAAACTCCTTGTTATTGTTAAATATTTTTTACGTGATGTTTCATATTCCTTTCCTTCAAAATGAAACAAAGTTCAGCCTTCTTCCCTTTTCTTGTATTTTGTCCCTGTTTCTATATTATTTCCCAGTTCTTGTCTTCGCATTCCTTGTTTGTTGCCAGTGATTTTTGCAGCCTTTGGCCACAAATCATAATCATACTGAAGGTCATAAATCTCCATATAGGCACATACAATGCATATTTAGACAGTGTCCATACTTATACAGGAACCATTTGTGCTGCTTCTAAGTAAAGGATGTGGCAGAATGGGAAGGTGCAAATAGCAGAGGGAATGAAACCAAGTGAGGTTCTGTGGTGATCAGAGATAAAATGAGCAATAGAAATTTCTAAACTCTCTAGAGGCTGCAGGAAGCCCAAGTGCCTCCTCACAGGTTCCATCCACCTTGCTACCTGTGCATTATTAGCAATTTCCAAAGGCTGATTTGAATCGTGGTTAAGTTCCACCCCAGCGAAATTTGGTATTAAATTTGATGGGAAACCTAAAAATAAGTTCTGTTTTTCCTTTTCTCATTCAAATTCCTTCCTTATTTTTTTTTTTCATATTTATGCTGTTTTTTATGCAGTGTTTGATGCCTCAGAGTTCAACATGAACGTTTGGTTTGTGGGAAAAATTATCTCTACATTTCAGGTAGCTATTAACATCAATAGTGTATTTTTATATTTTACTGTTTGATGATCTTTACCATGCAAAAATAGATTATCATTTACATTACCTTCACTTCAGAACCCAAATCTTGATTATTCATGAACTCAGGCAGAGTAATATAGAGCATATTGCATTTTTCTGATGAAGAACCCATTCATTAACAAGTTGCCCAATTAATGATTAGTTAGCATACCTTACACCTTGCTTTATTTAATTGCTAGAATTTAAAAAAATCAATATGAATAATTTCAAGATTTTAATCTCCTTTATATTATTATATGTACACATAGCATCTATGATCAGTTTTCTGTCATATTGAAAAGGCAATTTAAAAGTTTGGCATGACCCTTGGGCCAAAATGTTCTGGACTAAATTTTCTGAAATCAGTTTGGTGATATTGAAGGAACTTTCCTCCTTAATACAGGAATTTCTGCTGTTGAATGCAAAGATATACAACATTTATTCCAAAGTATTTGTCCAAATCACAGTATTAACCCTTTCAAAGACAGAATGTTGTGCATTTTGGTGACCACTGTAAAGTATTTAGGCATCTCTAATAGTAACCTGAAAATATGGTTCAGAATTTTTTGTTGTTTTTGTTTCCTTTTTCTCCCTCCCTGCTCAATGTCTATCATGGCAAACGCTAGGAAAAGAGATAAAAAGCAGTTTTCCCATTATAGGACTTATGGCTTTGGGACTGCAAGGTGCACCAAGAGATAAGAATTCAGAATTTAAAAAGAGCATGATAAGCCTCTCTAAGACCATTTCACTCTCTGAAACTACCTGTTCTAGGAGACCTTTTCTGGGTGTGCATTTTATTTATCAGAGAGCTGTGGTCACTGAAACAGTGGCAATTGGCTACTGCAACTAGAGTGGAACCAGCAAATAATACATCTGCAAAGAGCTGTTCCCTATGAGTCAAACTCTGGTGAACAAACTGCTATAAGTACTCCTCAAACACGTGGATGGTGAGAGGGAAGGGGAGAATCAGAGCAGTTTAGATAGCAGTCAGGAGTGCATTGTGAAAGTTCAGCTGTACACCAGATTTCTCCTATGCTAAGTGAAGGCTAGTGTTACCACAGTGCACCATTTGTAAAATGTTTAAATATGGATTAGAGTATGAATGTAAAAACCACATACAATCTAGGCTGCTTCCTACACGTACACCAGAGCAAATAATGATGTGATTTGAGAGACATAATGACAGTATTGTGCCTATAATGCATTTGCCCAAAGGTACACTTGTGAATATGTTTTCTATTCATTTCTGTTCTCCGTTGCACATTTCCCTCAACTTAATTATTCCATTGATTGTAATTAAGCTCCCTCTAAGTCTGTGAGTGTGGAGTGCATTTTCAAAATAAATATGAGCAAGCTGACTTGCTTCTGAAGCTTTATAAAACTCTGACAGCTCTATAAAATGCCTAACAGGCCCTTTATATCTGACAACACAAATTCATTTTAGAGACTTTCTATGACTTCATCCATTTTAAGAAGAGAGAGAAAATCTGTTGATTTACAAACAATTGAAATAAAACTTATGACAGTTTTGAAATTCATTATTCTTATTATTGGTATAATATTAGCACCTATTAAAATGTGAGCAGCCCTGCAGAGATCAATATTGCTTCACAGTAGTGGCTGAACAAACATTTATTAAGGACCACTCGCTGCCCGAAAACAAGGCTTGTACATGGATACCCTGAATGGGCTGAAGAGAAGAGCAGAAAGTGTGATAGTAACTAGACAGTAGCAGAACTAACTGTGTAACTAGATATATTTTTGGCAGAAAACTGTAGTCTCAGTTTGCCACCTGTCTAACCGTTTCAACATTGCAACCTATTTTCATAACCTGAAGAAATTCCTTGGATTCTCAAATGTTTATAAAATATTGATCTGCCTCAACTGCACTGTAGTACCCAATACCTGTTTTTTCCTCTCTCTGCCTCTCTACTTCCCCAAAGCCATGATCTGTCCCACAAGACTAAATGGTGCTGCAGTAGCTTTATAATATAAATGATAAATTATACTTATGTTTATTTGCTTCTGAGATTAAGGTGCTGTAAGAAGCTCACATGTAGTCTATTTTCATCTAGCTTAATTAATGACCATTAAGATTCCTTAATACTTCAGCATTACCATGTCCAGTGTACTACAATATTATGCAACTGTAATATGTTCTAAAATATGATAATTTGAAATCCATAGGTATTTAAAAATTTCTGGTTACAACAGATGCCAGATTTGATTTTTTTTTTAAAAAAAAAGAAAAGAAAAAAAAACAGAAAAAATATTTCATTAGAAACAGCTAGCAAAATCTCACATACACAATAGGGTATAGATTTGAATACAGTATATCATCAGATGAAACATAACCTATGCAAGACCATATTGTAGCAGGATTAATTAAGCCCTTTTTTGTGTTTTCTTAATATATCCAAAATAGAATGGTTATCCAAAAACATATTATTACAAACAGCTGATATTTGATAACTCTTAATAAATATTGGTTGAAACTAGTAATGAATTTTTTGCAATACTCTATAATATTTTGTAATGTTGCAAAGGTGCAACATACCAGGTGGTATGGTTATGGTGTCTCTCTGAGTTCCCAGTTTAAGTTCCCAAGTTTCATAAGTTCAGTGCTTAATTTCATAAAAACTGGTGTCTAAAATAGATCAGGTGAACTGCACCATGAGCATATTTCTTCACCAGCTCTCAAGGGAGCGTAGAGCAGCTGTTGAAACCCAGAATGTACAGATCTAAAATAAGGCAAGATAGCTCCAATCCTTCACATCATTTGACTTGATCTTTTCTGGTCAATCAAAATGGTAACTATGAGGACTTAGTTCTGCATTAAAGCACATGAAGTACTGCAGAAAGAGGGATTTACAATACAATAATAAGAAATATGGCTCATCATTTCATGTTCGCAAGAGTAGATTAAATAATCAGAACATGCATTTCATTGCATTCATCTGTGGTAAAACACATCAGCTTGTAGCTGTCTGTGTTTCTCTTCACTGTTCTCCAGCTGTTTATTTATTTCTGCTTATTTATTAAGTCTGAGTGGAGGAGGATATGATGCAGTATTAGAGTCCTGCTCACTACTGGCCTCATACACTGAAGCTTCTGAAAGAGGAAAAGTAATGGTTTGCTCCTCGAGTGGTGATATTTTCACTGACTTTTTAGCTTTAGAAAAACACTGAACTTCTCTTTCTGTTGCAGCCAGCAAGAGTGAAGTATCACTGTTATCTGATACACCACCTTGCACAAGTGGATGTTGTAGTAGGGGATGTAAGAGGAGCAGGGGCTCATCGACCTGCAGTGACTTTGTGTCAAGATGGAACAGTAAATAAATTGCCCGCCCTCAGTATTTAGCATTTCTGGGATGGTGTGGGAAAGATAACCAAATTTATGGTGGCAGATGTAGCATACCTGAATCACTGTTTTGGCATAAACATACTGAGTATTTTGCAGACCATATGGTAAGTAATGTAGCAAAAGTTAAAGTTTAGATGAGCTGATGTTGATGCCTTGCATTCGCTACACCGTGGTGTCTTACAGATTTACTTGTGTTGTTGCTGTGCTTGGATCAGTTGGTGGGTAGATGTAGGGAATAAGGGATGATTCTGTGTCATGATAACTCTAAGGTGTTTCATGTCTGTACTGCCTTTGGCTGGTATGGAGGTAGATTTCTTCTCAGCAGCATGTACAGTGTTGTGTTTCAGATTTGTGGCTAAAACTGTGCTGATAGAACACGGATGTTTTGGCTGTTACTGAACGGTGCTCGCACATTTCTGACATGTTCTCTTTTTCCCACTCTGTCTCCCAGCAAGTAAACTGGGGGAGAGCAAGGAGTTATGAGGATACAGAGCTGGGACAGCTAATGCAAACTGTGCAGAGAGGTATCCCATACCTTACGACATCAGAAATAAAAGAATGAATTAGAGAAAGAAGAAACAGGGAACTTTGGCTTTCAGGGTGGCCATTACTCCATCTGGCTTGACATCAGTCCTCTTGAGGCAGGTGGTGAGAGATTTCTTTGTGTCAACTGTTTTTTTTGCTCTTTACTTGGCCTATTGAACTGGTTTATCTTGACCTACAAGCTTTCTCCCTTTTTGTTCTCTCCCCTGACCCCTTGCACCTGCAATGGGTATGACATGCTTTCTTTTATTTGGATGTTTACTTCAGAAGTCTCAAGTGACCAACTGTATGATACCATAACTACTGTATGATGCCATGGGAGCCAGGAGCAATCAGAATCCCTGTAGGGACACTCACAAAAGTAGGGCAGGATACTGCTCCAAATGCCATCAGTGGTGATGCCCCTTTTTGCTTTGGTTCTCCGTAGGTTTCAGACACAAGACAAAAGTGGATCATGTCCTGAAGGCTCAGAAACACTGGCTAGAGTCCAAAGTGGATATCAAGAAGATGGGCTTGCAAACCTGTGTCTTTGTCCAAGTTTAATCATTTGACAGTGGTGCCCACACTGATTGGAATGAGGAATAGGATTCAGCCACAAACAGGATCTCTGCAGATTTTTTACTAGAGCTTGTCCTCTAACATTATGTTACAGTTTTCTGTGGGGTTTATCAGTTTGCCACTCTTTAATCCCTTCAATATGGAATACACTGATTTGGTACAGTACTAATTTTCATCATGTTTAATTAAACCAAATATTTTACAACAGTAAATTCACTATGTCAATATGGTTACTTTAATCAGCTCTACATGTAATCTCATCAAAAACAATACCAAATTTATTCAAAAATAGCTGGTTTCATTAAAACAATATTCCTTGGTGTTAAATGTATTAACCTCCTTCAATTCTTTATTGATTGTATCAATGTCAACTCCTTTATGATTCTTCAAATTATAATTTTATGCTGACCATTTTCACACTTCCCCAGAAATCCCATTTTCTATATTTTTCAATTACTGATAAGTAATTTTGGGGTTTTCTTGTCTTGGAATATTCTGTCTTTTAATATTTGTCACAAATTGAACTCAAGATTTTAACAACTCCACTGATCTTTTCAAAATAATTCAGGCAAAAGTTGTTTTATCTTGAGAATACCTTTAAATATGACAGTTTTGGCCTGATATTATTCTAACCACTGGCAGTTAAAAAAAATAAGTATTGCATTAGCATCATTTGTCAGATGTCAACATGAGATGGGTAAGTCTGTTAAATATAAGGCATATAAGTATATTTTATCAGGACATTTCTAAGTTTTCTCAGTGGGTATCTTACCTTGTTTTCTCAAAAAAAATGCTGTTGGGAAGTAACTGATGAATATTTGAGACTTTCTTCTACTGTGACACATAAGTTAACATCTTTTTCTTGGGCTCACACCTGTATAAGACATCTCATGCTCTCTTGATATATTTAAGCATTTCTTCTCACTGTATTTGTGAAGAAGTCAGTGAGAAGGGTGTAAGGGTAGAAAACTCTGGGAATATTTAAAGATAAAGGCCTTAAAATTAGCACATGGCACCTTATTTTTATGAGCCCTGGCATGAAGGCATTCTCCTTCTTCTTCCTCTGCTTCTTCATCAGATCATATCCTTATCCATTTACATCCTGAGGCTTTCATGCTGAATGTTTCCTATGCTCATCCATGGTCTGCATTCTAACCTACCGATTTATTCTATTTTTTTCACAAAGTCTCTGTTATCATTCTAAAAGCAATTCAAGTGGTTTTTTGTCTGACTTGACTTTTTAGCAAAAAATAGCTTTTGTGATTGCTGAATTGTGCTCTGGGGCAAAGGTTCATCATCTATTGCTTCTGCATGCAATGCCAAATTAGTATTCACATGAGTATATCTCATCATTTTTTTTCTTTTTAGATGATGTTTATCCTTTCATTTTGTAGAACTGACCATTCAAAAGAACAACCTATCACTATTACTGGCCAGAGGTAGCATTTTGTTTAACAACAGCAAAATAAGTCCAAAAGAACCACCAGACTTTTGAACAAGGATCAAGTTCATAGATCTACTGTAGAATTACTCTGATCTTGTTTCACTAGATTAGAAAGTTTTTAATTTCATTTATTAGAAATATATATTTTTTTCTAACAAATAACAAAACCCAAACCAACAAAACCCTAAAATTATCAGTGACCTGGGATCAACATCTCTCCTGGATCAAATTCTGCTATGACCAAGTGATTTCTCTCTACAGGTGTCATATGAAAGGTGATTATGCCCTTTGACATATGAATTTGCTCCCTAAAATTAGTTTTAATCAACATGTTCCTCTGTGATTTATCAGTCTTAATACTACGCCATACATTTTCTGCTTCCTGTCCTTTTAAACTTTTGATTACTTCAAAGCTGAGAACACCTGTAGACATTTAATTAATACCCACCTTCTCAGATATCATTTAAAAAATTAGTACTTATTATTCTTGTTTATTAGTACTAGTAGCTAGTAATAATTTAGAGACCACAATGAGAAAGATCTTATCTCTCCATATCCTGATATCTGGATTCTTTTTATCAATTTAATTTATAGGCCCAAGAGCAGAAGAATGCATATTATTTCACAGTTCTTTGAAAGTCACTGCAAGCTTTCATGAAATGAATTTTGATTTGATAGGAATTGTTTTAGATTAAAACCTTCAATATTGTTGTATATTAAAAAAAAAAAAGAGAAGTGAAAGTGAACAAATTAATTCATGTTCTGCAACAAAAAAAATCATGGTGCTACTAATATTGATAATTGGAACTACTATAATGCATTACACTTATAGCAATCAAATTGCCAGTCTGGAATAGCTATTACATTTTTAACATTCATGAACAATGATGTAGATGATGGTTCCCTAGTTATTAACTCTGCAGAAAAACTAACTCCTCTTCAGAAGTCAGCATATTTTTTCAGCTGCAAATTAAGGGAGAAAGCAACATAGCAACAGTTTTTACAATACAGATTTTAAATGCTTGAATAGTCTAGTAGAAAGAAGTGATCAAATCAAAATTTAAGTGAACACATTACTGTGACAAGTCTGCTCACTTCAGCACATATCTCCCAGGGGATCACTTTAACATCTTTTTTTTCAAATGGATTGCTACAATGAGAAATATTTTTTAAAGATTTTAGAAGTTTTGCATAGTGGATCTTCACAAGACTGAGAGTCTGGACACTTCCAATAGCAATTATTCTTTTTGAATATAGGCCAGTGGATTATTTAAACACATAGTTTTAATAGTAGGTGTTTAAGTAGCTTATTTCCTCCTGAACCAGAGAACCAAGTCTTAATAGTGCATTATTTTTTTAAGGATTTTGTTTCATCAGTTTCAGTTTTGCTGCCTGTTAGTTTTCCTTGTTTAATTGTAAAGGGAAGCATGAAAAATGCTGATCTAAATGCTAAAAAAATTGCATACAGAAGTTAAAAAGGACCTGACAAGGAGGTGAATATTTAGTCTTACTTCACTTGAACTCTTCCTTTTAAATCTCAGTTTGAAAGACAGGCTCAAGGGTCTGTCAAAAATGTGTATTTCATAGCAGAATAAAATTAAGAAGGAATTAAGAAGACCCCACCTACCCTTACGATCAGCTAAAAAATAAAAGATATTTACTTGGAATTCTGAATATGTCTCAAAAGTCAATTATCTCCAATAGCGTTGTGTCTAAATGACTTTTAATAAGTATGGACTTCTAAAAATCAGGATATTATGGCCTGTACTTTACACTGAATCCCCAGAGGTTATTTGTCTTATACTCACCCAATTTACTGCATAGCCAGAAAAGTTCCTGTCTTTCCATACCCATCTACTTGCACATCTTCCCTTTAGAGATGAGAAGACAAAGGAAACTCTCAGAGTGTGAATACTCAGACCCTGCACCCTGACAATAGTCCTGCTGCGGGATCACAGACTCTGGCGTTTCCTCTATGTATCATCCTAAATAATTCTGAAATTCTGAAGGAGCTAGCAGATGTTATGGCAGGATCCCTTGCTGTCATCTTGGGAGGCTGGGGAGGCTCCTGCTGGCTGGAAGCCAGCCAGTGTTATTCCCATCTACAGGAAGAGTGTGAGGAAAGACCCAGGGCCAGTCTGGTCTGATCTGGTCTATTCTGTTCTGTTCTGTTCTATTCTAGTTTGGGATGAATTGCAATACTTCAGATCTGAACACTGCTTAAAGACAGAGAGCTGGGGACAAAAGGAAGAGGTGGCTGGAGACAAAAAGAAAAAAAGAGCTTGAAAAAAGTGTATGACTGGATTGCTATGAAGTCAAGATTTGATAACCAAATTGTCTTTCAATCCTCCATTGATATGCATCTCAGTACTAATGATATCAACTTCTGCAAAATGTTTTTATGCTGTATCAGAGGCAAAATGTTGCTTCGTCTTCTCAGAGCTTTCTTCAGTACATTTGTAATCTGCTAAACTTGATTTAAGGACCGATGTGCACAACAGTAGTTGTGGCCAAGGTGGCCAAGAACTGTTCACTTCCAGAACAGAAACCAGTTTCTGTGAAGCTGAGCACCCAATGCAGGATTATGATCAAGAAATCCATCAAGGAATTCTCTCACTTTTAGGTATAACAATAGACAGGACAAAAATGTGAAAAAAAATTACATTATGGTTAATGTCAATATTTAGAAAAGACTGAGAACTGAATTATTCTGCCCTGTTGAACTTCTAGCAAAGTTGACATTCGTACTTCGTCAGGGAAAGCAATTTTTACAAATTGCAATTCAAGCGTAAGAAAGTTTGTTTTCAAAAAACTGAGATTTTTACTCTCTTTCCTTTTACTTCTCACTCTTTCTTAATGTTCTTAATAATAAAGGTAAAAAACAGCCATGTCCATGTACAAAGATATTTTTATTTTTCTTCCTGTTTAAACTTAGACCTCCACAAAATATTCATGCATCCTCCTATCACTTTGAGATTTTTATACAAGTGTAAATCAGCTGACTACACATAGGTACTATTACCTATTTCTGTATGTATAAATGAGATAAAAATCAGGGTCATAGTTTCCTACAATGGCATGCAGTGCCCCGTGTTTGTGAATGGGAGACTGAAAAACTCAGAGCAAGTATTTTTCTTTTTAAATGTTAAAGAATATTTACACATACAAATATACATTGAAGAAACATACTGTAGTAGTCAGAATAACTAATAAAAAAATTGTCTTGAATTATCTCATGTATATATATATATCATATATATAGGGTAGGTTTTAATCAGATTGGGAGACTTCTATTTTTTTTGTAACCTTGCAAAAGTAGCATCATACTTTTCTTATACCAGATGTGAGTGAAGTTCAATATGAAACATTATTACTTACTTTAAAGGTAATAAGTATCAATATCCACTAGCTAAAATTTCAAATTACTGACTATAATGAGGTGATTACTATCCAGGTTTAAAGCAGAATAGTTTACAACAAAGCTTTCTTTTCAGTACTTTATTCTCAAAAGGAGATGACAGAAAAAAAAAGATAAAAGTCTTGTTTTCTGGAGAGGTTTTATGGTTTAACAGATTCACAGTAAATAAGCTGGGGTTTCGTTGCTAGCTCTTCTCCTGAGGTACTGAGCAATTCAATTTCCTGATTTTTTTTTTCAGCTAAAATTCTTCACTGTCCTATCTATATAGATTTAAACTCTCACATAGTAGGACTTGTCCTTTCCCTATCACTGACCTCTGCTCATCTGCAGTGGTAGCAGCAGTAACAGCAGTAGCAGCGGCTAATTTGGGTTTAGTGACTCAAATATAATGTCAGTGTTGCAATCTACTTCAGTGCAGTCAGCAACATTTGTCCAAACAAATGAATTTCCATGTTTGAAGCATTTCTCATTATTCATGCACACTGCCATTAATTTGTTATGCAGCAGATTCTGAATGAGGGAATGAGATGTGTTGATGGTTTTTATATGATTTGTGTTTTATTATAGTAACAGTGACTGATAGAATTATTCCTTTATCTACAAAAACTTGGGCAGATTTACGCAATATTAATGTCTACAGCCAAGTCCAGGCAGGTAGCTCAAGAGGAGTCCAAACATTCTTATGCAGCTCTAGTTATCCAGAGGTTTAGAACATCCCTTCACTGTCAACAGAAACCACAAAGGTAACATAAAATGTTTAAATTACATTTAAACATTTACAGACAATAAGAGCCAGCTTTCCTGCCCAATATACACCAAGCAAGGCAATAAATTCCTGGGAATTCAAGCTAGTCCTTTATTTTTTCTCCTGCTGCTTTGTGTTATCCCCTCACTGTAAACCAGCCAGGCAAACTGCTTGCTCAGGCTCATGCTTTATCTTGACCCCCTGCATTTTTCACCAAGACCCATAACCCTCTGGCAACAGGAATCAGCTGCAACTGTGCTCTCCACAGAGTGCTGTCATCACAGTACTTTTCCAGTGATGTAAGGAAAATTCCATAAAGACCTCAACACACTTTTCTGAGTTCATCCACCTACTTTTGATTTCTCAGCTCTCCTTGGTGTTAAATTTGTCTTTCTCAACGTCTTCCTTCTCCCATCCCATTCCTTCCTGTTCCGTAGCACAAAATCAGTTTTCTAAATGCTTACACGATGCCTGCAATAGCTCTGCTTATCCTTACTCACAGCTCCAGCCAACATAATCCAGCATTTACATAATTGTACCTTGCACACTGCAAAAACAAATGTTTTAAATAATTGTGAGTAAGATGGATTGGATCAGGGAAAAAAAAAAAGAAAAAGCCAAAATTCTCATGATAGATTTGAGAGAAATGGGAAAAACATCATTTTTTATATCAGTTTTGGATGTTATACTGAAGAATTATATAAGAAGTAATAAAACATACTTATCTACTTGTCAATCTGCATGCTCCCAATGTTCTCAAATACTTTTTCTATCTGTGGTTCTAAGACTTTCACAGTACATCAGAAACAATTTTTCAGTACAAGATATAGCTGTGCAATATAGGGCATGCTCTTTCATACACATTTTATCTTTACAAGGTGATTGCCATTTTTGGGGGGAGTGTCAAATCATAACTAAATACATTAGTTTTGTTAGTATTATCCTAATAGCTAATAAATTATACTGTTCTTGTTGTGTATACTGGGGTTCTCACATCTTTTGTGCTGCGTGCAAACTCATACACAAATTTCTGAGAAACTCTCTTAAAATTGCTCAAGAACTTCAACAAACAAAGGCATGTTAGTTTCCACTTTGTCTAACAGGGCCAGAGACATCTGGCCTCATTTTAGATTTTCAGTAGGCAAACAGTAGCTGTCTCGGACAGCTGGAATTCTGGAATTCTAGCTAATGGAGAGAGATAAATAAATTTACCTTGGTTTATACTTTCTAATGAATTAAGTACTAGTGTCTATTATGACTGATAAATTTGGTGGAACGTTATGGTGTAACCAAAGGTTTCTTTTCCCCATTCCTTCACACATGTATAAATACTTTTTTAGTAAATTAAATGGTGGATATTTCATGCAATATTAGTATTTTCTTTCATAGATCACTTCTTGATGATGTATCATATTTATTTATTTTCCTAGATAAATCTTCTAATCTCAAACAGTTGTTTGAGATCAGTACTTAGTTATTAAGCATCAGTACTTTCAGTAATTTCACATATTTTTGCTAGAGTGTGATTTCAAATCTTCCCTATATCTGCTCCTATCTTACTTATTCTTTAACATAATTAGCATAGCGGTCAAATTTAAAAAAAAAAAAAAAGAAAAGTCAAAGCATTAATAGAAATCTAAAGAGAAATAGTCTATTATTCCACTTCATCATTTTTGGTAATGACAGTGTCTGTTCTGTAAGTCCAGGGGTTTCTTTTCAGGTAACCTATATGAGTATTATTTAGCATATTCTTCAAGTATTCTTCAGCTTTTCATCAAGGCCTTTTATCTATTCCTTTGCCAAGGAACAAGGATAGAAGCAGGCAGAGTGTTTAAAACTTGAGAAAATGAAAATATCTCCTCGAAGATTTTTATCTTATTAGGCATATGTATTACCACAAAGTAGATCTGTTTTCTTAAGGAAAGTAATTTTTGTCAGAAAAAAGTCACTGTTACAAGAAAAAAGTTGTGTGCCACGTAATAAGGTTTTTGAAGATGGGAGAATTAATACTTTTTGCAAGTCCTAGAGTAGCTTTAACTATTGGTCAGTGCTGATTTTGACATTGAATAATGTTTATTAAAAAAAAAAAGCACAAAATTTTCCTTTCAATGATAACTGCACCCACTGATGTAACTTCTGCTGAGGGAGAACATTGAGCCAGTCTGCATTCACACACTGCCAAAATGCACAGTAATACCCTGAATTTTGTCCATTTACTTACTAATGGACAACATCTGCATTGATAGGAATTTGTGGTGATTTATTCAACTGAATTAATCAATGCTCCCATTAGCTTGGTATTTGACATCAAGCTATTCTGGTTCAAAATACGAAGGGGAAAGACATACCACATATGTGAACAGGTTAAAAAAAAAAACCCAAACAAGAAAAAACACCACAAAATTAACTCTCATTCTGCCTATAGCCAAGAAAGGGATCAGAAGTGATCAGAAAAACAAGATGTTTAAAAAACACATTGCCTGAACACTCTCTGGCTGATCTTTTAAAATAATTTCTGAAAATATATGAGAGCCAGTGCTCTTCACACATGTTACTAAATTTTATTATTTGGTCTTCCTGATATAGTGAGGCATCAGTGAACTGCAAACTGCACCTGTGGATGTTTCAGAGCATTGTGACTGTCATAATATCTTATGCAGAAAGGATAAAACAGAGCTACTTCTCTGTTGGCACTGACACAGATAGGAAAGCTATCTTCATAAATAAAGTGTGCCAATATCCGAAATGATAACAAAAATCTGTCAACTGACAGGAACAGGAAGTTTTGAAGAATAATCTGCACATCTGCTAGCATCCTTTAAAATAAATGCTGGGTTCTATTAGCAAGAGAAAGAACGTGCTCAAATAAAAGGATAAAGAGTGTGTGAAAAAATCAGTGAAAACTAGCTCCTCAGTTTTCTAATTGCCGTTGGAAATATTTATATTCTTTTTGGGATAGGAAATATGAAGACTAATTACACCATAATATGAACAAGTTGCTTTACAGAAACAGAAATATAGTCCTGAATTAAAGTCCTTGTGCTTCTCTTATAAGCATGAGAAAATCAGGGAGGGAAGAAGATATAAAATTGACCAGTCTGATATGTAATAAAGACTTCTCCTTGATCATAATTAGTGGTAATTGTATTATTACTGTGATTTAATTAAAAACAAATGGAATTTATTTATCAATTATTTCATCATCATCATATTTTAACCCTACATGTCCATTGCACAGTCAAGAAGCTGAAATTGGTTATCAAGAGCCTTTTATACTCTATATGGAAAAGATTCATTCTGTTATTTTCAAAAATAGTCCTAGGAACTTTCAAAGAATCTCAAGGTGTTCATAAACCATTCTTTTAGGCTGGGTGATGCAGAGACCACTTCTGGAAGGGTTGCTCCAGAACTGAGAAAGACCACTTCACACTTACACAGATTTTACTCTTTCCCTACACATAATCATTACTGGCACACTGGAGAAAGCACTGCTGGAGAAAGGATACTGACATTTTGTTGGACTAAAAAAATCTGTTCTTGTCTTCTTCTGTGATAGTTATTCTTTAATAGAAAAATGTGAATTTTAACATCTCTTCCAAAGACCCCAGTGTTAAGGGACAGAAAAATTTTATATAAATACTCTTTGGTAGGCTCAAAAATGAATTTATGAACCATTCCAGTTCTATGTATATGTCAACAAAAGTAATTCACCTCTATATAAATGGACCTTTCATGTGAGAATTCAAATGCTTTATAACCATTTCTTAGTAAGTCCTCATATTTAACCTAAACCTGATTCTTGGATTTCTTTGCGGTTTATATGAAAGCTTGAATATAACAAAAAAATTGCTCATGAAGATTTATTTGTTTCAAAAAGGATATTTCCATCAATATAGATTTGATATTGGTCTATGCTCATCAACAGCTGTATTAAATCCAGGCAAAACAAACTCTGCAAGCAAATGGTTTAGTATAACCTTACATTCCTCAATTTAGTAGCAAAATCCAAGGAGAAAGTTGCAATGAAATTCTGGACCTTGAATATGTGCTTTAGCACAATATACAGTCATTAGAGTCGCAGTTTTCTCCCTTAAAGGCACTGAAAATATGACTTTGAAGAAGAATAACCTAAGAATGCACAGAAATATGAGTTAGAAGGATCCTCTCAAAGGCATTCTTAATGTGTGATGAAAGAGACACAAATCAAAAACAGTCACAGAAGACAAAGGAGAATGTAATTTTAGACCAAGATTATAATCAACTTTAATAAGCATAATTGATTTTTCAGGAATATGGGATTGGAGGAAGAAAACTAAAAAAAAGTTTTCATTACACAGAATCAAACAGAATAAGTCCTCAGAGAAATTCAAGGTGACTGTTCTAAATGCCTCCAGTGTCAGGGAGCAAAAAATGTGAATGAGACACCATCACTTGTGATACACTGGAAACCACATAAATATGGAACATAGAATTTATTTCACCTTATTTAGAGATCTCAAAATTATTTATCAAGTCTCAATCACCTGATCACAAAAGAATGGCTCTCTCTAGGTGGGCATCTCCAAAGACAGATTTACACCCCGAAGGGGCCCAAGAGTTTTTACAGCTTGTAGAGCCTAGACTTAGCATTTTACTTCTAATGTCATTCTGTTTAAGTGAGGAATTAAAGAGTGGTGCAGTAAGAGAAGACAATAATCAGATAAGTAGTAAAGTATTATTGGCTGTTTGTCTCTCTCGCTGTGAAAACTGACATTTTCAAAGACCACTCAGCTTTTTGAAGACTAGCATTCTCCCAGCCAGGCAGACCAGTCCAGAGCCTGTTTCTCCCATCAATAGCATCTCCCAAATATTTCAGTCATTTTTAAATCCTGGTTTATCTAAAGATCAGGTTTGCAGCTTAAGGTTCCTTTTTTCCAAATTTCAGTAAGGATCAGACAAAAAAATCTTTAGTGGACTCTAAATTGAATCAATATGTTCAGCATCCCAGTTCCAGAATCCCCAAAAGATACCAACCTTCAATCTTAACTCAGTTCTGTTATTAGCTATTATCTGCCTTTTAGTTATCAGAAGTCTATGCTGCCTTTAATTAAACATATGCTAAACAAGCTGGAAATAAAAAAAATAAATAAATTAAATCATTGCTATATACCAGTACACCTGTAAGGCATTTTGTAGTACACACACTTATATCATAAAGTGACACCACCCAGCTGCAGACTTTCATTAGCCTTGTGGAGAATTGCAGACATCCAGTTTATTAAGGTGTGTCCAGCTGTTTAGCAGTCCCATTTTCAGCATCCCAGCACTCCATTTGCACAGTCACATTTAGTTTCAGGGGCACATAGTGGTATTTCAGAGATTATTTGTAACAAATACATCTGAGTGTGTTACAGTGTACACTAAAAAACAAATCAAGTGAACAGGTCTTTCGGTGACTGGTGAGGGCGAATCAATAAATCGAGACAAAAGAACTCAGAAAATTAAATACAAGATTTTTGTGTCTATAGACCATCAGCATTGGTGCTCAGATCAACACACAGGAAGGAAAGCTGAAACATGGGTATCATAGACAAGGGGTAGAGCAAAAGAAAATATTGCTGGAAGATCAGAACAATAGCAGAACTGTAGACGTGTCAAAGGCAAATCAATGTACAAATTAGGAGAAAGCATAACTAAGAATGATACAGACTAGGGAGACTTAATTCTAATATTCAATGCCAGTACATGATTGTGTGTCTAAATATTATTTTGAAGACTTGTGAAAAGTTATACTTTTATATTTGATCATTTCCAGAGCATTAAATTTGAAAGATATTTTGTTTACTATAGGTTTGAATAAGGACTTAACCTTGGAGCTTTGTGTCATACAGAAGCACTCAATAGAACTTTTCCTTTAAGCATCTATCACATGGAAGAAGAGAATGAAGACACCTGTTCAGTTTGAGTACCTAAGCCAAAATAAGGCTTGTTATAGATGACAGCTGAGTTAAGAATTTCTCAATACAGACAATTGACAATGTCTCTAGAATATTCTTCAATAAATTAGAACTAATCAATACAATCTATTGTGCAGAATTAAAAAAAAACCTTTTCAGCAAGAGCACAGAAAGATGATAGTGAGTCTAACAACTCCAAGCAAGAAAAATTAGTGTGTCACAAAGCTCCCTGCTTTTATAATTTTCTAAACTCTAAGTTCCTAATTTCTAATTTCAGATGTTGCAAATATAAAAGAAGCAAAAAGATCTCTTTGAACAATTTCCTATATTTTTTATCAGCTCTCCTGCAGTTGAAACAGCTTTGGAGAGAGCAGCTCTGTCTGTCAGAGCTTCTGTTAAACAAAAAATCAAATAAATGTGTTTTGGTCTGCTTACATGGGTCCTTATGAACTGGAAATTATTTGAATGAGATAGAATAATAGGTTCTACCTAGACAGAACTTGACATATTAGAATCAAGGAATCATAGATTATGCTGAGTTGGAAGGGACCCATCAGGGTCATCGAGTCCAGCTCCTGGCCCTGTGCAGGACACCCCACGAGTCACACCATGTGCCTGAGAGCATTGTCCAAATGCTTCTCGAGCTCTCTCTGGCCTGGGGCTGTGACCACTTCCCTGGGCAGCCTGTTCAGTGCCCAGCTACCCTCTGGGGGAAGAACCTTTTCCTGATGTCCAGCCTAAACCTTCCCAACTCAGATTCATGCCATTTCCTTGACTTCTGTCACTGGTCAGAGTGAAGAGATCAGGACCTGTCCCTCCGCCTCCTCTCTTGGGATGCTGAAGAGTGCAATGAGGTCTCCCCTCAATCTCCTCTTCTCTAGGCTGAACAAAACAAGTCTTAAAATACGTATCAGATTATGAATTAAGAGGGTTTTCATAAACTTATATTTATTTCTTTCTGTGAGGTCTTAAGATAGCTAATTGCTGAAATCTATCAGAGATCAAAGGTGAAAATATGTCCATTTTTTGAGAATGTGGTCAGTAATTTTTTGAAGGGGAAATTTTATATTACTGGCTCAGTGGAATCTAAGTAAGCCGAAGGAATGTTATTATTGAAGAAAGCATCCAAAAAAAGTTATACAAACCATTTAAAAATAACATTGAAGTTTGCAAGATTTCATTTAAAACTCTTTATTTTTCCTTCCTTTTTAAATTAAAAAGAACAAACTATAATAAAAGCCAAAATCAAACTACTTCCATTTTATAAAAATAATCCTCTTGCATTGACCCAAACTGAATTATTTCTGAATATCTTGTTTCATAACAGACTTCATATATAACTACATTTTTATGACATAAGGGGAGAAAATTGATCAAAGAAATTAAGTCTGTGATGGGAAGTCAGTCACAGCCAGTTCTACAGCTTACCTTCTTCTCCACCTGGCCAAGCTCCCGTTCAGCCTCAAATTAAAAGTTTTCTCTCACTACACCCCACTAGGCAACGCTTAAAATATTCCAGCCCTGGGTAAAGAATTAATGCTTCCTGGAGGCAAGTCTTCAATGTTCCCCTTTAACGTCCAGGAGCCACCATTTCATACTCTGCCAGAAGAGACAACTTAAGTGTTGCTTCAATTCTCTGAGAACACAGTAATGGCAAGTGTTTCTTCTGAGGTAAATATCAATATCTAAATGTTTTGGCTAGTCATTTTCTTCGTGGAAACTTGATCCAGTTCAGGTCCCAGCCCAAAAGAACTACCTCAGAAGTGGCTGCAATAGGAAGTGGATGATGTTCTCTCTTTCAGTTGAATCACTGAGTGAATGTATAGACTGAGAAGCAGAAAAGAGATAAATGATCCTGTTGCTAGTCATCCTTTGTTCCTAAAGGCATTTGTGACATGGACACGTTCAATGCACCTTGAGATCTAACAGTTGGATGGTTAGTGGATGGATGAGAGTTAGGGGCAGTTACTCTCTGGCATATTTACGAAGAATCTCTGTTTGACAAAGCTATGTTCATTCCTTTGTGTAGATATTGTCATTAATAACTTGGATACCCCAGTTGCAGTAAACAGTGTAAGGTGCTGCTCCAACTGTTTAGTGTGTGTTGGATTTGTTCAGGTCCATGTTCTTAACTGACCTGCAGTGCACCTGGCTGTTGCTTGCTTGATTAGCCATGCTTATTATGCAAATGAGAAGCATGGCTGAGAGAAGTCTGAAAAATCAGAACACAGCAAAATAAAAAATACCATAGAAAAACAACACAGAAAAAAAGTAGTGCTTCAGAATCTGGCAATTCCAAACTAAGAGGCCAACTGCAATTGGAAGCAAAATTTCCAGAACCTGGGGGTCCTTGTGGACATCAAGCTGAACATAAGACAGCAATGTAGCAATGTACCCTCCTCACAGGGAAGGCTAAACATATCCTGGGTTAAATTATGCAAAATATTGCCAGCAGGTTGAGGGAGATGATCCTTTTCCTCTGTTCTGGACTAGTGATGCCACACCTTGAGCATTGTGTTCAGTTCTGGGAGAGAGGCATAGACATCCTGAAGAGAGTCCAACAAAGACCCACAATGATCAAGGGAAGAAGAGAGGAAGGAAGTAAGGAAGGAGGAAAGACCTTGACCACTACCTAAATTCACTCTCCTTTTTTGATCATAATATTCCTTTCGCGCCAATCATTTCCCCTTTGAGCAGGTCCAGATATGTCCTGGACTAGATGAATTTGCTCCTTGACCATGATCCTGGATCTCAGAAGCCAGACATCTCTCTCAGATTCACAGCAAGAGTTTAGTCTTCCACACTTCTCTAACAAATCCACCATAGGATTGGATTCCTCACAAACGCAGTTACAAGTTGAGGCAATAGAGCCCAGCTCCTGTACAGTTTCTGTTGTACCTTACATCATAAGGGGGAATTGCTGGTTTCCACTGTATGGGGAATTAATTTAGTAATAAATTACATTGGCCAAACTGAAAAATATTTCTGAGATTAGGGGATGAAGCTAAGGGTATCCCCAGCCAAGGGTATTGAATTAACCTCTTATGTACTCCCCCAAGTCCTGAGACACATACTCCAAGAGAGGGCTGAAGGACTACACTGAGTAAATCACTGAAGCTGTGTCTCAACTTTGACTAGTCTTTAAGCATGAAACTGATGTGCAAATTGTGAGCACTGCCAGCATTTTTCAAAATCATGCCTATGCTCAATATTTCCCACTGTGATCTGACTTGGTTGATCTATCTCTCATGGGAGGTAAAATAACTGTATACACAAAAAAGTGGGTTTTATCCTGAGATGTTATTAAAAATTTTGTTAAAACCACCCTTATTACAGAAATATTCATAATTATAAAGTTACTTTTAATTATTATTCATATAATTATAAAATAATTACAAATATTATAGAATTATAACATTTATAATTATAAAATAATTATAAAATAATTATTATTTAATTGCCAATCCTTTGCAAGTGTGTGTAAATTTTACTTTTCTTTCAATGTAGGTGAACTGCTAAAATGGGCCATAGAAATATTAAGGTTAGTTTCCTAACATTTTTCTTAAAGACAAGATTCATTAACCAACAAAAAGATTCAAATGTTTAAATTTNATTATGCAAATGAGAAGCATGGCTGAGAGAAGTCTGAAAAATCAGAACACAGCAAAATAAAAAATACCATAGAAAAACAACACAGAAAAAAAGTAGTGCTTCAGAATCTGGTAATTCCAAACTAAGAGGCCGACTGCAATTGGAAGCAAAATTTCCAGAACCTGGGGGTCCTTGTGGACATCAAGCTGAACATAAGACAGCAATGTAGCAATGTACCCTCCTCACAGGGAAGGCTAAACATATCCTGGGTTAAATTATGCAAAATATTGCCAGCAGGTTGAGGGAGATGATCCTTTTCCTCTGTTCTGGACTAGTGATGCCACACCTTGAGCATTGTGTTCAGTTCTGGGAGAGAGGCATAGACATCCTGAAGAGAGTCCAACAAAGACCCACAATGATCAAGGGAAGAAGAGAGGAAGGAAGTAAGGAAGGAGGAAAGACCTTGACCACTACCTAAATTCACTCTCCTTTTTTGATCATAATATTCCTTTCGCGCCAATCATTTCCCCTTTGAGCAGGTCCAGATATGTCCTGGACTAGATGAATTTGCTCCTTGACCATGATCCTGGATCTCAGAAGCCAGACATCTCTCTCAGATTCACAGCAAGAGTTTAGTCTTCCACACTTCTCTAACAAATCCACCATAGGATTGGATTCCTCACAAACGCAGTTACAAGTTGAGGCAATAGAGCCCAGCTCCTGTACAGTTTCTGTTGTACCTTACATCATAAGGGGGAATTGCTGGTTTCCACTGTATGGGGAATTAATTTAGTAATAAATTACATTGGCCAAACTGAAAAATATTTCTGAGATTAGGGGATGAAGCTAAGGGTATCCCCAGCCAAGGGTATTGAATTAACCTCTTATGTACTCCCCCAAGTCCTGAGACACATACTCCAAGAGAGGGCTGAAGGACTACACTGAGTAAATCACTGAAGCTGTGTCTCAACTTTGACTAGTCTTTAAGCATGAAACTGATGTGCAAATTGTGAGCACTGCCAGCATTTTTCAAAATCATGCCTATGCTCAATATTTCCCACTGTGATCTGACTTGGTTGATCTATCTCTCATGGGAGGTAAAATAACTGTATACACAAAAAAGTGGGTTTTATCCTGAGATGTTATTAAAAATTTTGTTAAAACCACCCTTATTACAGAAATATTCATAATTATAAAGTTACTTTTAATTATTATTCATATAATTATAAAATAATTGCAAATATTATAGAATTATAACATTTATAATTATAAAATAATTATAAAATAATTATTATTTAATTGCCAATCCTTTGCAAGTGTGTGTAAATTTTACTTTTCTTTCAATGTAGGTGAACTGCTAAAATGGGCCATAGAAATATTAAGGTTAGTTTCCTAACATTTTTCTTAAAGACAAGATTCATTAACCAACAAAAAGATTCAAATGTTTAAATTTCCTCTAGACTGAAATTCTACCACCATGAAGGATACATGAAGCAATTGCATGGAGGCAGAACCTAGCTGTGCTTCATTCACAACCCCACCTCATTTACACTCCCACTGTGGAACCAGGTTCCTTCAAGTCCCCAAACCTACTTGTGCAGGCCAGAAATCTTCAGATTTTCTGTTATCTGTGTTGATATGAACACTTTCAAACTCTGCATTAGTGAATACAGAAATTAAGACTATAATTTACTGTAGGGTTGATTATAGACTCACTTTGCTGATTGATGGAGAATGAATCCTTTCAGGTAACGTACAAAACTCAATAAAATTAGGGAAAAAATCCATCATAAGTAAGGTATACCAAAATCTTCCTAGTGAAAAATATGTTTGGTCATAAAATAACAGACTTTTAATTTCAAAACACCAGAGATGAACATTTTTACTTTTGAAGACAATGTCAGGAAACATAAAGGAAAAAATTGTCTTTTAATTTAATTTTTGTTTTCAAAAATTGGACCATTTTTATTTCAATTTTTCATCTTTTAGTCATAAATAAAATTAAATACATTTAGTTGATTCCCCTCTTATTTTCTTCATACTGTCTTCCACAATAAAATCTCAACATATTTCTCTTTTGGTAAAATCTAAATGGTAAAAATAGGCACAAAAAAATTTCCAGACATCTCATCTTCTAATGGAGCTACAGATAATAAGGAAAATGCATTTTTGTGACAGTGATCAAAATTATGACTTTTTAAAATTAGAAACATAAAAATGTATTGGAAATCCGAAAAGGAAAGAAGTGTGAAAGGAAATTTAGAACAATTTTCTAAAAGAACAACCTTTCTTCACAGCTTTTTCAGTAAGTTGTTAATTATTCTTTGCAACCTGAAAGTCACATATTTTTCAAGCGTTTAAGTGTGAAAGGGTACAGATAAATCAGCAGGTGCCTCTTTGCTTTTCCAATAATATAAATAGCTTTAGAAATCCACCTGTGTATCCCAGGGACCTTCTCAATTTTTTGAACATTCAGACCGTATCAGTTTTGACGTATGTTTGAAGAATGGGCAAAGGTTAGGGCTTGTTCCTATTTCATCTGAGTTAGTTTGGCCATGATGATTCAGAAGGAACTCATTCGTTCCCATGGCAATACGGTGAATTCTGTAAAACTCTGCTTCTGTCATTGCAAATAAAGCTTTTTTGGGGGGGGAAACATACCAGTTGAAAGAAAATATCAGGTAACAGACAAACCTAAGGTCCTTGAAGATAAATAATTAATTTCAAAGGGATTTGCAAGTAATTCATAAACTTGAAAATAGGTCAGTAGAAATCCAAGGACTCCAGTCCTCTCATGAAAAAAAGTGCAGAGGAACTCCAGATAGGAATTCTTAATAAAACAATAATTTGAAAAGCTCTCTTCTGGGACAGATTCTGTCATGTGGCCACCCTTGAGTATCATGAAGGGTTCTTAAAGCCAAACCCAAAATAGCCAAAAAACAGCAAGTACTGTCTTTGCACCTCCATCTCCTCAAGGGTGCAAGACTATTCCCCAAAATTCACCTTGGTAGGGCTTTAGAGAAAGGAGGACACACCCCTAAAAGGGTGGCCTGTCAGGCATCATGAATCTTTTCAAAGAAGGCAGGGATAGGCTTTTTGGTGGAAGCATTAGGTAGGAGGGCGTTTGTCTCTCTGCAGTTTTTCCTGACAGTATCACAGGGCATTAATCAGGTCATTACACCAAGAATTAATGCACAACAGATCCAGTTTTTTAAAAAAGGGTTTTTTAGGAAACCATGAGCTACAGTATTCCATTTTGGCTAAGTTGACATGACCCTTCAAGATGCTAGAACAGAGATTAATCTAGTTCTCTGTTATCTCTTTATTCATACCTGTCCCCCCCTCCCAGGAATAAAAACCAACAAACAAATCCAAACAAAACAAACAAACCCCACAAAAAAAACCCCCACAAAACTAAATTCTAAATTGTCACAAATCATATCAAAAAAAACCAGTCAAAACTTAATTGTGAAAATCAGTAAGGCTACTGGTTAACACTGATATATCTCTTTTTATGGGAGTAAAATGAATTTTCATTGTATAAAGCGTGGAATTATTAGCACAGTTTTTCCTGTTCTAGAGAAAATAAAAATATTTGTATTAATTAAAATAAAACTAAATTTAAAAAAATTTTCTTTTTCTTTTTCTTCCAATACAACAATAGCAGTAGAAATGTTAGTAGAAAAGAAAAACATACAGGGTTGTGTTTAAGGGGCACGACTTTTGACCCCCAGGAAAAAACTGGATTAAGTTTATTTCACTGAAAATTATTTAAGATGAATGTTAGTCCATTACCTGCTTTGTATCTTAGAATAAGTGGCTCACTACACACACAGAACATGCCTTCATAATTTTCTTAATAACTAACTAATAGCATAATCAAAACAGTTACCATCTCTCTCATTAATTCTATCTGAATATTAATGTTTCAGTCACTAGTGCTTGATTTCTGTTTACTCTTTCAAGCATATGTAGAACCATAAAATCACAGAGTCATTGAACCATAGAATGGTTTGGTTTGGAAGGAACTTTAAAGGTCATCTTGTTTGAGCTCCCCTACCATGTACAAGGACACCTTTCACTAGACCAGGTTGTTCCAAGCCCCATCCAGCCTGACCTAGAGGACTGACAGGAATGGGACATCCACAGCTTCTTTGGCAACCTCAGAGTCACCATTAGATGGTCAGGATTTTAGTTTGCTAAAACATAGCAAACATAGACTAGCATGTGACAGGAAGACAGTCTTCAAGTCAAATAGATTACAGTCCAGAGAATTCCTGCTCTCAGAGAAACACACTGCTTTTAATTTTAGTAGTGAAAATGAGGGGAAAAGTGTGCAAACTCATTTTATTTTTGGTTTGGGGTGTGAGATATAGGCAAGTTCTCTGCTGCTCAAATCAGAAGTGAGTTAATCTAGAGAACATCTTGAATCTTCAGTTATACTCCTGTTCATTCAGGATATGCCCATATGTGACTGGGCCAAAACAATCATCAATCAAATGAATAAATTCCTTCTCCGCCTATATAGTCTGTGGATTAATATGATGGACAGTTTATTTATTACATACTTTTAAAATAATCCAGGGAAAATCTACTTTCTTGATTATTCTCCACATTTGTCCTCATGCTTTTGAAGCTCTGTGTTAAGGGTTTGGGTTTTTTACCTCTGCAAGGATTTTTTATCACTGTAGCAGACAAAACTGATAACAAACATCTCTGAGCATGCTGTGTCTCAGTTTCTGGATCATCTTTCCAGACCCAGTTCTCCCCTGCTCTCAGAGGTTGTAGCACTTTTTGGAAAGCAGTGGAGGAATTTTTTTCATGTAGGTCTTCTGCCTCAGCTCATCTTGCAGTGAGTTGATTCTGCTGTTGAATAAATTGGATCTCCTGCTGCTACAGACTGTGACTTCTTGTCTGTGCAGAGCCACAGATTTATTTTACCATCCTTGTTTAGAGGACTGTAGCTTTGGGCAGAGAGAGGTACAGGCACCTTGTGGCAGGTGTTTGTGAACCACCTCAGTGAGCTCAGTCAGCTGTTCAAAAATTGCGTTCTTTCATTTTTTGAACCACTTCAACAAATTGCAGTGTCTTAAGGCAAAACCCTGAGAGTGAAGCTGCTGCTGGGGAAGCCAACACAGACAATCCTCAGACAGGTCAAGGCAAGCTTTGCTTTACCAAGATGTGGAGGTAACACAGCTCTGCCAGTACATTCACACAGTAATGATGAACTGGGGGTTATGTCACTCTCAAATGAAAAGGCTCTATGTGAGCCCTGCAACTAAAACTACAGCCAGAAGGAATTAAGCTTCTCAATAATGACAGAAACAGCCAACTATTATTTTCAGGTAGGAAACAAATGGCAACAGAATCTATATGCAATGCGTGCAACTGCAATGTGCATTTATTATTAAAAAATCTATTTTAACACTGTTTACATCCTACCATAACCCTCATAAACCAAGAAGACTGGACAGGTTATTCAGACAGATACTACACAAAGGTGTATAAGGCGTGCAGCATCTCCACTGTTCCTTAACTCCACCAGTGAGACCAACAGTCCTCATGACCTGGTGATTATTTGAACTTAATCATGACATCTGCTGTTGGCCTTCACTCCAAAAGCAGCAGAGACTAACCAAAAATGTCACAACAGTTGCTCAGAGGAGAAGCCATCTCACATGCAGATTTATGAATCTATCAATGATTCATGCATAATGTCGGAAACAGGAATCCAATTAATGGCCACTCAGAAGAGTTCTTTGGGATAGTTCCTGTGACATTTAAGAGAAATGCCACTCTTGAACTGGGATTCTTGGATCTGTGGAACATCATCAACAGATTTTTTATTTTAAGCTTAACAATGATTGCACTTTTAACCTTGACTTGACTCTTGCCAGCACAAGAAACAGAGTGCTCAAACACACCACTAACCTGAGTCCCTCACAGCACCTTGATGTAGCACTGCTGGGTGGCATTGTGATAGTGAGAAGGGGGAAACCAAGCTGGAAGGTGAACAGCTCTTAACAACTTCAGGTGGAATAAGCACATTCTATCACACTGTTCCAAATTTTATCACTGAAGATATTGCTCTTGTTGTGGTGTCCTCTGCCTTTTTAACAGTTTGTCCAGCACAGACCATACATGTATTTCTATGCTCGGACAAATAGGTCAAGTTAGCATTGCACCATCCAACTGTTATGGGCCAGTTTTATATAGAAATAAAATAAGTCTTATCAAATAGCAGTATCTGCTTGGGGGAACATGATTTAGTTTGTCAAAGGGAGCTTGGAAAGCTATCTGAGAAAAAGGATTTTAAATAGTTGTGCCAGTATAACTACCCTGCCAAACTGTTTCCCATTAGATTTTCATGTTTAGTATAAAGGTGTCTTATGCTAGTATATAATATCCATCTTCCTAGACAAAAATATCTGTACAACAAAAAGTGTTTTCCTAATAAATATAATGATAAGTCATTTGAAGGTGATTTATATTGTTTTTTCATCACTGGATTAGCTGGACTTCAGATTGGATTAGACTTTCAGTTAAGATTTACATTGTTTATTTAAATAAATGGTATGAAAAGAAGCTCAATGCAACATACAAGGATTTGCAAAGTTGGTATTTAGTTTCACTTCAGTCTGAAGCAACACCTTCTCACCTCTGCCACATTTTTAATGAAAAATTAAAATCAGCAGACTAGAGTTCCAGGCAACTCCAGACCTAGAGGTTCAGGGTAAGCAGCTGAATTCCAAACATAGAAATGTAGAAATGCCTATGACCATGATTTCTGACTCAGTATGACAGAGAAGTGATAGCCCAAAGACCTGACATTTTTTGTCAAGTGAGCTGTGGAAGACCTGAGCCTGACAATTTGAAAGT
Source organism: Promerops cafer (assembly GCA_013398275.1). Classification (NCBI taxonomy): domain Eukaryota; kingdom Metazoa; phylum Chordata; class Aves; order Passeriformes; family Nectariniidae; genus Promerops; species Promerops cafer. Next base: position 385,219 of record VZSE01011718.1, on the reverse strand, counting down.
TGCATCTTTGTCCATCTGGAAGATTGGTAAAACTGGGTTATACAATTTTGCAAAAAACCAAACATTACAAATGGAACCCATAACACCAGTAGAGTTCAGCCAGAACAATTCCTAGAGATTCAGCAATACTAAAATATCACCATGTAGTGTTTCATATACCATGAATTAAAGTCCTTCAGGGAAAATATTATCAGTGAATTTTTCTTAATATTTCTGTCTCCAAGTCACTGAAGTCCTTTAAAAAAAATTAAAAAAAAAAAAAAAAAAAAAAGAGAGAGAGAGAGAGAGAGGCAGAAGCAGTTTGGATCATTCATTGATTTCAAAGCAGATATGAACCAAAAGTGAAAACCTTCCAAAGTCAGGTTGCTGGTAGGACGGTAATGATTCATACTGCTTCTATTATAGCTAGGGGAAAATGAACCTATCTGGATATGAAACAGAAATAAAACATCAAGACATGTGGGTTCTACCGGAGAACTATTAAATTGAAGTTAAAAAGTTGGCAACAGAGCAAGTAAAAATCTGGAATTGTTAGACCTGCTGCCTGAGTCTGAAACCAAATCATTTTGGTTTAAAGAAAAGAAAAAAAGAAAAAAAAAAAAAAAAGAAAAGCGAGAAGGGGAGAAAGAAAAAACAGGAGGGGTTGAAGAGGGAGAGACATTTTAGCTGAACCACCTTCAAATCCATCTGCATTTATCCAGATGAAACCGCAAAGCCTTTTGAGGTCTGTTAATTGTTACCCTGCTGCTCAAGCTCCCCTGTGTCATCCAGCAGAGATTTTAACCTTAGTAAGTATAGGATAATGAGTGCTTATATGGCACAAAGGAACTACAGTGCACACAAAAAATAATGATTCTGTCAGTTACGAAAAATGTATTTAGTACCGTAAAGTGATTTTTTCCAGTGTTGCAGTCAACTGCCTTCAATGTCTGTTGTCTCCAAGGCTGAGTGAATCACCTTTTAAATATATATAAAGATCTCCTGTGAAATCACTTTGTCAGTAGCTCAGCTGCACAAGGTAGAGATAACCTATATCAAAAATTCCTGACAGGGACTGTGCTTCCTTACCAGGTCTTTGAAACCTTCCCACTCAGTGACCTCAGGCTCCAATGAGTCACTGTAAAAAAGTCAAGCTGCTCTATGTAGGTAATGAATGCACAGATTCATACTGCTGCTATTACAGCTATGAAAAAAATGAACACTTCTGAAAATGAAAATCTGTAGAGTTTATATTTGGAAAAAGAAATGTAACAAAATCTCACTGATTTCACAGTGTGCATCTACACTGTCAGATGGGTTCAGCACCTCTTTCACTTTGTGACACCAATCTCCAAGTCATCTGCACTGTATATATGTTGCAAACCAAGTTCTCTTCTTAGCAAAAGGACCCAGAAGAGATTCTTGGTCAGGAATGGATGTGCTGAGCCTTGCCCGTTGCATGAGGCTCTACACTTGAGTGGGACATGTGCTTGCTTGTCTGGAGAAATAAATCCACGGTGAGTGTATTCATGCTGGAATGGAGCTTTAAGAAGAAAAGTTCTTTCCTTTCCATTCTAATCAGTCTTTGTGGCATCATTCCATTATGACAGATACATGGAATTGCTCTTTCTACCAAGGCCTAGCATGGAGCGTTGCCAAGACACGCTGTGGCCAGCTAGAGGAAAGGGTAAAATGAGGTTTCTCCTATTGCCTTCCTTTTTTTTTCTTTTCCAATATAAAACCTTTACAGCTTGGATTGTAGCCTAAATGTAATCTTAGGTGCCAAACAGCACCTGGCATTCACTGCAATGCATATGCTCTTATACAAACTCAGCCTACTATACAATTCATTATATGGTCTTTCATTTCAAAAATCACCAGAACCAGTGTATTAGAAATGACCTCTTTCACTCCAGTCTTTTTTATAGGTTTTCATAAGGAGAAAAAGTTGCAGATGCATTTCTTAAAATTCAGCCAGTGTCCAAATTGCAGGGCTGCATAAGTGAGAGCTGAATGAATTCTCTATATTACTAAATTAATTTGAGCCCATACTAACCCAATAACACCTACCAAAAGGCCTTAAGTGAGGAGTGCAATCTCCCTGAATTTTCCCTTTGGTTTGTCTAAAAAACCAAGCACTCCAGAGAATGATTCACTCCCTATAATTCCCTATAACTGATCAATTTGAGGATCAGCTGTCTGAATTCAGCAGCTGCACAGAAGGGACATGGCCCACAAGACAACAGCGTGGCTCCCTGGAGTTAGTGTTTTGGGTATCTTACAAGTGTTTTAATTGGATTCTTCTCCTATGAGTAAGGTTGAGGCCACACATCCATGTTGCTCCCTCACACTACTTTTGAGCAGATGCCCCATCCACACCTGGCTATGCTGAAAGCCGTTTTTATTCCCCCCTGCCTACATATGCAAATACACCACTTGCTCAGAGTTGTGCAAATTCACCCCAGAAGCACGTGAAACAAAACCCATGTTCCCTGTGTGCCACTTCTTTTGTCTAATTAATACTCCATATGATCTCTCAAGGAGAGAACAAGAAATCATGGGAGAGATATCTTTTTATAAACACTCCATGGAACTTCAGAAGTGGTCCCATCTTCTAATAAACATCATTATTGTTTGTATACATCTAGATAGGTACTTGCACACATGTATAAATTTACATTATCACACCTTGGAAATGCACAAATACAGGGATTTGCAGTTAATTACAGGTCCATCTGGTCTCTGTGGGTTGTTAGCAGGGTAGTTAGTTTTATAGTTTCAAACTCAGGAGCTCAAATTCAAATCCAGCTTGTGGGCTGTGGATCGCACTCCAATCTGTTGTCATTTACTGCTCTCAGCCTGAGGGCCATCCTCTATCTCCAGGGCAATTTTGAAGCAAAACTCTACAGTTTTGGGGTGTGGTTCTCCTACCTTTTATTTTTCCAGGCATGTGTATAGGATTTTTTTTTCTTTCACATCTGTTTAATATGAAAACCGCATACAACACACAAGGACATATATTTTATGTATTACCATATTTTATGACAAAACTTATACTCAATCAGATTAAATGGAGGGAGTGGACAAGCTTATTCTAAGGTCCTAAATATATATAGGTTACACATGGCACACATCATTACGAGGACAACTGGCCAAGTGGGATAAAGTCTCCTTTTGCCATTTGACAAACTGGGAATTTTTACTAAAATGAATGAGAATTGTATGAATAGCTTAGGGTTTTTTTGCTTATAAACTAGGCTGTGTGGTCATCTGTTTTGAGACATAGATATATGCCCCAATTAAAAATAGTTGACAATATTTCTGACAAAATTCATTAAAAGCCATGGCAAGTGATATCACAAACAATGAAGCTACTTCCTATTGCCCATATTCCCCATGGTAATTGGTCTTCTGTGTGGTCTGGATGACATGGCCTTCAAAACCTGAGAATTGTATCAAACTAATTTGTAACAGAGGTTTTACTGGTATTTCAACCATTAAAATAGGCAAGGACACAAACAGGTCAATTTGAGGGAATGCATTCCTTTAAGACTCATAATTTCCTAGGATTTTTAGGGCCAGCCCATAATTGTCTCCTGCTGTTTTGTAAATTGACAGATCAGAGTGTGACCTGACTGCTTTTTAATAAAAAGTTTTACTTATTTCCTCACTGTTCTGTAACCAGCTTCTAAGGCTCTGGACTACAAAGAGAAGGGTGAAATATCTGAATCCATAATTTTCTTGCAAACTGCTTCATGTTTCTAATTCCTCTGACATTGCTATGCCAGATTATCACATCTGTCAATAAATATTGATTTGCATGAAGACAGCAGTTTAATTTCCAGGAATACAGTCCTGGGGAAGGGAGAGCAAAAAGCAAAGGTTTGTTTGTTAATTTTCTCCAGTGCAATGTAAGCAGGTCTGCTTGTTTTATTCTGAGACCAGTAATTTCCATTCTTCTGGCCTTGTATTTTTGTTTCATTTGACCAGTGTGTTTTGCCAAACAATGAGGTTTAACTTTGCCTTCAATGCTGTTATTCACTTGAGCTCAGTATAAAACATTTCTGTGCTTTCCTTACATTTTGCAATCCTTATGCAACGTGTGTATTTTTCCTGTTAATCCCTTTGGAATGACTATTACATACCCCTTTGGAATTACTTTTTCGAAAGTCCTCCTTAATATTTAAATACAATTCAGACTGAAAACATGGCCTTGAAACATCTTGTCCAGCAATGTTGTATTAGTAGATCTACTCTCTGTAAAATGCTGTCTTCAACCATTTCAGTTCAGCTTAGAAAGGTGAACATTTTCTTTCTTGAGAGGGCAGGTAGATACTCCAGCTCTTGAACTGACTACAGCATTCTTTAGCCAGATGATATAGAGATTGAATTTTAAAAGGAAAAACTCTGTTTTGTTTTCATTTAGGAAAACATTTACAATAAGTATAAAAGTGATCCCTGCATTTGTGAAAGATACAGGGAGTTTTAGCAGTAAGATTAGAGCTCTGTAGTCTCTTTTAGATATTCTTGAAGCACAGAAATTAACATTTTTCTGACCAGCATATAGCCTCATTAATCTTGGATGGCAGCAGATATACGAAGCATAGAATAATGGTCTGGTATCAACCATAACTCAAAAAACTTCTGTCCTTTCAGAGTGAAGAGCATTCCCATTTTGCATAATTTAACTCTACAGCTCTGCTTAAGAAGTAATGTGCCATCTTTACTGACAATGTGCTTTCTTCATTCCAGTTCTACTTATTCTACAATCTTCAGAAAAAATAGATTCAAATTTAGAAAGATGGATAGCTTCTGAAGTTCTGTTGACAGGTTTCCTACAACCAGGAGACATCTTGTAGTCTTCTTTAATGATTTGGGATTTCCATCTGATTGAATCCTTCCTTTTTCACACCTGCACTGGATTTTCTTTTCTTAATAGTGAAGAAGAAAGTAAATATATCTTTTTCAATCTATTGTTTTCCACATTCTTTTGTACCCAGATTAATTCCATGTAATTCCACTTCCAAAACTTCAAAGAAAGATCTGTGTAAATTGTCTGGCCACCTAAAGCTCCCTTCACAGTTAGAGGAAGTAAGACAGAGCAGGAGATTCTCAAAATCTGACCTTAAATGAGTCTACAGATTAGGAAAGCCTTTTACAGAGAGAAGACATCTGTACTCCATTTAGACTTTGATTATTTGTCTAAATTTAGACTAATTCAATACTAAAAACTGAACTCCATCCATTTACCTTCAGATGCTTGGTATGAATTTGTTTCTTTCATTGTTTTGACTTGCAAAGTTCTGTTAGAATCTAAATCTATATATTTTCCATATTAATTTAAATTTACAGTGCATTTACCTCACTTTGTGCCAGTATTGATTTTTGGTGGAAAGGGTTCTTCAGCACTGACAATTTTTACCATTATCTTCTTTGTTTAAGCTCCTGTTGTCCTGTTATCTTACATACTGAGATAATTCACCAGAGTAGTTTCTGCAGTTTTCCATCTCCTGTGCGCTACCATTGTGCTCTTAATTGTGAACTACTCCACGTCTTCATGCCTGAGGTGTTCATCCTTGCAGCGCTTCAGATCTTCCATCACCTCAAACATGTGCAAACACCATGGCTCAGGGGCTTTGGCAGACAATCTCTTTGGCCTGGAAAAAGTTATTTTGTCAATGGTGAGTTCTGAATCTTTTAGTAGCCTCCTTCTGAGTGCTTTGCCCCAGATGGTCTCATAATTTAGTCAGATGTTAAGGACCAAGTTAAATCCAAAACCAAAAGATATCTTCATATAGCTTGAAACTGTACAAATTCGTCCACAATTCTTGCAAACTTCTTTTTTCTGTGTCTGTCTAACAATTGTTCTGATGATTCATTTTTATGTGAAGTGTGAGGTACTCCTTGAATTTTTTACTTCACTTTCAGAGTTGGCTTCTCTGCTTGAGTTACTGAAAACCATTTAAAAATCAAGTAGTTCAAAACCACCTACTGTCAGTAACCAGGCTGCCTTCTGTCTCCCCTTTTAGTTGCTGCCCATTCCTTGTAGTTCCTTTTAAACTTCCTCCAGTTGTTCTCCAGGTTTTCCAAGGGGTTTAACTCTGCTGGGGTCTTGAACAGCTCCTTTCTTCTATTCAGACATAGCTCAGTTGATTTTATTCCTGTTCCAGTGTTTGGCTCAGCAGCTGCAGAGAACAGGGAGATGGCAGAGACCAGCTCCACTTCACAAAGGTGTTCTTAAAAGGCAGAAAAACTAAGTTATCCTTCCTTCACAACTTGTGATTTTCTTCCTATTGTCACAGACAAACACAGCTTAAAGGGGGAGTTTCCCAAGAAATGAAGGGGTAGCAAGAGACAGGACACAGAGAAGATGGGATGAGAAGCTCTGTGGAAAACCCAAAATTGGTGTGGCCTACTGAGAAATGTCAGACTTTTTACAGAGAGAATCAGATGCTGATGAACCTAAATAACAAGCGCTGCCTTTGCCTTTGTATTCTTCCTCTTGTGTCTTCCTAGCTGCTTGGGCAATTAATGTCCTTGGAGGCAGAAAAGAGCAATGGTTCTCAAGGGAACTGGCAATCTGAGCTGGAACTGTTGCTCTATTCAGGTTTGTTCTGCCACCTTAGAAGACCAGAGGAAATGGACATATCTCAAAGAGAAACGGTATCATTTTTAGCAGAAGTATAAAAATAAGTTGGTGATGCTATTCTCAGCTTCACCTTTTTATTCTTCTGAGAGTTTAGAAATAGCTTCATTATCTATATAAAAGCAACTCCACTCAACTGAAAAATTTTCTCTTCTTAACATTTGATTTTGTACAATATTGGCATAAAACCAGAATATGCTGAAGTTTTTCAATGACTAAAAAAAAAACAAGAGGCAAAGAGAGACGGAATACAGCCAACAGTCCAGCTAACTAGGTCACTTCGTAGGGGTAGGAACTCTCCTTGCACTTCTTTGTATGTTTCTCTCAGTATAAATAACTAAACATTCACTGCATTACAGAAGGGTGAATTGGCTATCTGTGGCCTGATACAAAGTGCCATGGCTAGGCTACAAGACACTAATAGAAAAGCATCTTTTCTTAATTATATAGATCAGAGATTTGATTTGTCCATAAGATCCAACTAAATCTTGTAGTTACTGGCATATGGTTGTCCTGTAATGAAGGTCACACTTTTTTTGTCCCCAAAAGTCCTTCCCTGATGCCAAAAAAATTATATTCATTACCTAGAAGACACTAGAATACTTTGAAGACATTTTTTTCTCCAGAGGTTTAAATGGCAAGACTCTTCATTGAAAAATTTGCGACCAGTTTTGGAAAAAGCTGGGATCTATGTGCAGGCAACTGATGAAAATGTACAAGTGTTTCATGAGAGGAACATTTTTGCAATGTGTATATTTTCTTCAAATGTAAATATAATAAAAGTTAATAACCTTCAACAAAATTAGAAAACCAAAAATATTTTAATAAAATAGATTTATTTTTTTTAATTGAGATTTGTGAAAAAAGTATTGGCAATATTTCACTGAGAAATATTTCTTTAAGTTTATTAATAAGCTTTCCATCACTTATTCTTTTACAATGTATACAGGACTTTAATCTGAAAGTTTGCTAGTTTTTCTCATTGATGGCAATAGAGTTACTTCACCACTACAGTATTTCAGTTGTCAGCTGACACAGTAGGATGGAAATAACACAAGCAGGCATTGGCAAAAATGAAGTTATGCAGGGATAATCAAGCTTCCATAAATGGAGGAAACTTGTTTGCATACAAAACATTTTTTAAAGGGCCATGTGAAGGGACATTAGATTTGCTTGCAAGGAATTGGCACATAAAACCCCTACAGAGGGTCCAGGGCTCGCTCTTCATCACAGTGCAGGGCTGAGCTCCATGCAAACACCTGACCCGTGTGCTTTGGATTCCAGCGCATCACGGTAGCCTGTGGTTGTTTTGATGGGAAAGAAGGAGTGATGAAACAAACTGGGCATTTCAGTCTCTGCTCTACCCCGACTTAAAACACAAGATGCTGTGAGTGTTGCTCTGTTGTATGCTGATCAATGTGATTGCACCTTTGAAGCTGGCTGTACATCACGCAGCAAAGATGTCTTTGATTAATCCCCTCCTGGTTAGTTTAAGTGATAGAAAGCCCCCTGAGGACTTAAACTTGCTCTCCTTCTTTTCAGAGATCAGAGACAAATAGTTTCTTCCTGTGTTATTCTTGTCTTGTGTAAAGAGGATTTGTACAAGGAAATCCCTGGTGTAAACAGTATTGAAAAATTGTTCTAAAGGATTAAAGCTTCTCTAACGATCTGTCCCAGGGAGTGTGTCTTCCAGCAGCTGCTCTCATGTAGAGAGGTTTGGGCTTCAAGTAATGAGGCAGTGCACTATACATAATGTTTTAACAAGATGTGAAAGACAGAAGCCTCACCCTATTCTATTTATTAGAACAAAAAATAATGACAATTCTTGCTGCTTAAAGTGAGGTAATTTTGCTCAATAAATTATACACTCAAGAGCACACTGGTGTAGCATCAATTTTTGCCTCTTTCTATGCCTTGAGAAAAAAAGCAGGCGAGTACTAAGGAAATAGGATAAGGATGAAATTGTACAGCTCCTCTGAATTCTCAGAATTCCAATATACTGACACTTTAAGATGAAAAGGACACTTTTTTTTTTCCTAAAATCAGAATGTCGTGTGATGTCATTTCTAATTCAATAAGGAGAAATGCTTGTATGACTGTCAAAAAAATCTCTACAGCTCACTAAACTTTCAACAACTTTATCCAATATTAATTTCTCTTCTCTTTAGACACTGACAAAAAGATCAAATTTTGTCCCTGAAGTAGAACTTTAGTCAGGATTTAATGCTTTAAGTATCCTTCAAATTCATTGATTTTCTCTTACTAAATAGGCATTTATTAGTTTTTCTGTGGGACCAAAGTTTTTTCTGTTTGCCCTCAGAAAAGGTACAATAATTCCATTTCTTGGGTAGAATTGTATAAACATCCTGCCCATCACTTATTTTTGTAGATACAGAAGCCAATGGAGCCACAGAGCTATAAGATCATACTTGCTTAGAGCAAAATCTGTGTCAAAGATTTCAGTTTGCCTGTAGTTATTTTCTTACAGCAGGGAGACTACAGAGGAAAGGGAGATGTAGACTGAATGCCAAAACAACACTATAAAGAATTCTTTTTGTTCCACAAAACAACTCAGAGAGGAGACATAAAAGGAGAAGTAAAACAGTTGATGCTTCTCTGTATAAATTGTGACTCTGGAAAAAACTACTGTTTGCACACATGTATATGTACACTGAGATCAAATTAAAATGGCCTGACAAACTCAATTCTTATTTTTTTAGATCTTCCTAAATCTTGCCTGAGCAATTTGAATGTTCTTTATTGATCCGTATTTGTTTATGTGTAAATGGGAAATTCTTTGCATTTTTCACCAAAAGAAAGTCTATATGTAAAATATTTAAGATGATATGAATCAAAAGTGATGCAATTTTAAATTTACTACCATCTGTCATGTAAGTCAGTGGAAGAATAGATAACATCAGTTATCTTCTTAATGGACTACCTCTTTAGTCTGTTTTAGCCTCAAAGTTACAGAAAGAAATCCAGATACTTGGGTGCACATCTGCCCCAGCTCCAGGGAGCATGGCCTGGGTCACAGAGGTCACTTGTCCCTCTCCTGGCATCACTCTCTTCCCATCTCTATATGCTGGATCTGTTACCCTCACACCTCCCAACTTCCCTCTCCCCTTGCATGGTCTCACCTCTCTGCTGCTCTCTGCCTCTTTGCTCAGGAGACACGAGCTCTCCCATGTATATCCTATTTGAATGCAATGCAGCAAACTGATACATTCTTAAAGATGGCACTGAAAGAATTAATTCCACCTTTTTACCCTTCCCATTTATCTTACTCCAGTCTAATGTCTTGCCAGACTTAGAGCCTGAATCTGCCTCAAAGCAGTCCTGATTGCAGCCTGCCCCTGCATCCTTGGAGTCTCCAGCACTTGCACTCCTTATCCAGGTTTTGCAGGCTTATCTCACCAGCATCCTTCCCATGGAGCAGCTGCTGTTTCACAGCTCTTCTCCCAGCCCATTCGCACCTCTTGTTCTCCCTGCTGACCACATTGTCTCCATTTCCATTCTCTACCCTACTTTCACTGCTGGCTGACCACAAGAGTAAGTGACTTGCTGCTGGGCACCAGGGGCTGCCAGGTTCCTGCCCAGACGTGAGCACCAAATTGGTCCAGCATCGTGAATCAGAGGTGCCTGCAGTATATTAATACAGAGGAATGCAAAACAAGTTGTTCTTTAGTAGAGGCAGAGGTGAAACCAAGTAGACTAGACTGGATCTTTAGTTAATAAAAATCAGCATAATTCCATTATTTTATATTTGCAAACTCCCCATTCTTGTGTATGAAATGAGAACATTGCTAACACAGGCCCCATTTCATCAGGGCACTTGAGCATATATTAATCATCTATATTTGTTCAGCAAAGTATTAAGCAGATGTTTTACTTTAATTCTCACAGAGGTCAGCATATAAGAGCATATTTAAATGCTTACAATAATAGAATTAGGATGGAGCATCTGGGCCTAAGAATAAAAGCACTCTGCTGCATAAAAAGTAAAAGAAATCTGAAGAGATAAAAATATAAGATTCGTTCTTCTTTTACCCAACACCAGCTTATCAGACATATCATCTAACTTCAGTGCACTTCTGTAAATTTGGTGCCTTCATTGAATTTATTTTTTTAGATGCATTTCTTGGTCAGCTAAAATTGTCCATATAAGGATTTCAGTTACTTTTCTGATCTTTACTTCCCCCTCTCCCTTTTTTTTTTGCCATGCTTAATATATGATCAAGAGAAAATGAAAAAGAGAGAAGGACTAAGGAAAGCAATCACAGATTTCCTAGTAACTGCTGAAATAACTCCCAGAAGATGATGTGCTATGCTTCCTTTCCATTTTTAGTTGGCAATCCTCAAAAGCACATCAGATGAGTGACCTCTTTTGTCCTATCCTTGTCCTCAAACATTAATTAGTTTATGCTTTGTGACTGACTCCTGCTGACTAGTATCTCTGAAGTTAATCATGTCACTAGGGACATTTGTATAAGCTTAGGTTCTGTGTAATAGCACTAATTATGAAAGGAGATTTAAGGTTATTTGGTTACAGAAGTATGTTTTTTCAGAAGGTTACAGAAAAACAAGAAACATTTGCAGAAATCACTGGTCAGAGGAACCAGTCAAATATGAACTGGCTTCGTGTTGCTTACCAGTTCATTAATATCTCAATTTGTCTTTCTTCACTCTCCTTTCCCTCATCCATAGCAATGTCCTGTGGCAATGGAATTAGTCACTGTTGGAGGAAAAGGAGTAAGGTTTTAGTGCAAATTTCTGCAGAAAAGCTAAGTGCAAGGGAGAAGGTGAGTTGGAGGACAAGTTGCTTGAGATAATTTTTATAGGAATAGAGGAATGTATCTACCTTTTTTTATTTATCCTTTGATAGGGTCATCACATCACTATGAGCATGCTCAGTATCCTGCTCTTTGAAGTGAAATTATACTCTGAAAAGCCCCTGAAAATGTAGTTTTGTATGTGGATTTTGATTTGGAATGGAGAGATCTGGATTTTAGAATGTAGGTTTCCATTGCCCTGACCCTGAAAGGCAGAGTGAGGTCATCTTTTGCCAAAAAACTGCAGTTTTGACCAGTAAAGGCACTGAGAATTCCTACAAAGTTAACCCTAGTTGTTTAAGCAGTAAATCAGGGTATTTGTGCCTGTTCTCTGTCTCTGAAGGGATCTTCATTTAGGACAGTGGTACAAATGCAGATGAACTGAGAAGCAGTTTGAAACTTTATCTGTAACATTCATTACATTCTTTTCACTTTGCACATACAGCAAGAAGCTGAAAAAAAAAACCACTAGAAAGCAAAAGTATTAACCACTGGTATGAAAGGAGAAATGACATAAAAATTTACCAGAGCCAGTGGATTTAAAGTAGAAATTGTGATGTTTGTAGTTAAGTAAAGAGGGTAAAATTAACTAGTGTACAAGCTGAAATTATGTCTAAAATTAACAGATGATTCTATAATATTTTAGATAGCATGGGTTAGGACAGGACAGGACAGGACAGGACTAAATGTTTGCATTTTATGTTATATAATGTGCCACTGGAAGCATGAAAGTGCCAGAAAATATGTCCTGACTATAAAAAGATTGACAAGGAGGATAAAGATACCTATTGAAATCAGAATAATTCTGACCCTTGTCGAACACCTCCTGCAGTAAATGTGGATAACAGAACATCTGTTTCAATAACACTCCCCACAAATGACAGCTTGAAGACTTATGCCAATGTCAATCATTTCTCCCGATGCTAAAGAATTCCTCCTGATGCTAGATCTTAAGTGCAAATGAGATAACCTCACTTATCCTGCCCTATCAGGAAGAGGAACCAAAATGTCTTCATTTGCAAGGCGCTGGTGGCGCGATCCAAGCCCAGCAGAGACCCTTTTGCAGGATGGCAGCCAGTGACAGGCTGCGAGACTGAAATCTTCTTCAAAGTTTCAATCACCCAAGGTGAGAAAAGACAGCATTTCATCCATATGTTCCCATTGCACACATTTTAAAGGGGCAGTTAAGCAATTTAAATCAAGGACAGTACCGATCACATAATTATACCTAAATATTTTCTGATTATGTGCAATGAAAATGTCATTTCTGCCTAGGACACTGGTTGGCCTATTACTTCCTCCAGCTACTTGTCTGAATGCAGAGCAGACTGAATTTCTGGGAAACTATTGTGTTTCAGTATGCTGTTATTTATTTTAAGTAAAATACACAAAAAACTTTATTTCAATGTGGTCCAAAGCTATCATCACAACTAGGAGTTGAAGAGGCCCAGTTCCATCAGCCTTTCCTCATCAGAAAGATGCTCCAGTCCCATAATCATCTTCGTAGCTCTCTACTGGACCTGCTCCAGGAGCTCCACATCTCTCCCGTACTGAGGAGCCCAGAACTGGACACAGCACTCCAGAGTGGCCTCACCAGGGCAAAGGAAAGGGGTAGGATCACCTCCCTTGACCTCTTCCCAATGCACCCCAGGATCCCATTGGCCTCCTTGGCCCCAGGGCACTGCTGGCTCATGGACAGCTCATCGTCCCCCAGGACCCCCAGGTCCTTCTCCACAGAGCTGCTTTCCTGTAGGTCAGCCCCCAGTCTGTACTGGGATTATGCTTCGCCAAGACTCTGCATCTGCTTTTGTTGAGCTTCAGATTGTTCTGTTCTTCTCTGCCCATCTTTCAACCTGTTGAGATCTTTCTGAAGGGCTGCCCAGAACTCCAGGAGACCACTCCCAGCTTTGTGTCATTAGTGAACCTGCTGAGGAGGCACCTGCCCTCTCATCCAAGTCATGGATGGAAAAGTTAAACAATGCTGGAGCAAATATTACATCTTGGGGGACAACACCACTAGTGACAGGGCTCCAACTAGACCCTGTGCCATGACCTCTCAATGCACCTCACTGACTACTCATCCAGTCCACAGTTCCTGAGCTTGTCTAAAAGGATGTTGTGAGAGATAGTGTCAAAAGCATTGCAAAAATCAAGGTAGACAATATCCACTGCTTTAACCTCTTCCATCCAGGCAGTAGTTTCATCAGAGAAGGCATTGATGTTTTTTGTCACTCAATGCTTGACTTGATCCTACAAATTCTAAAATCAGTAACATTTCACCAAACTGTGTGTGAGAAGGAAAAGGTAATGTCTGACATCCTGGAAATTGAAAACTCTTAGGTAGAAATGGCATTTTGAGGTGGGTTTTATCTTACTAGCTTTAGCTATGTAGAGGCTAAGCTTCTCTGTTATCTGTGGTGCAAACTGGCAATGGACAACTATCCTGAAACAAACATGCCTGAAGGTTTCTGTCTCTCTTTATTGACTGTTGGGAAAGCCTGTGAAGAGCCTTGGCCCAGACGCTGGTGGTTTTATGTCTAAAGCTTGGATAAATTAATTCTTTCCATGGCCATCATAATAACTGTCACAATAATCTTTAGTTATTACAATAAGTCCTTCAGCACAGGAAATATCTTTGTGGATCAGTTTCCCTGCACTTGATTAATCTCCCTGTCCTCAGTGCTGTGCCCTGTCTAGAGCGCTGAATTATCTCCAGCAACGTAAATCACTGTAAAACTTCTAATGCACCTCAGTGTTAGAAACCCTGGTATTTCAAATTCCCTATGTTTTATAGGAGATACCATATTCATCCCATAGAAAAGCAAGTTGCTTCTGCAAGGGTGCTGTACTGATTCAAATAGAAATGTTCAGGAGAAAAAAAAAAAAAAGAGTGACACTAGGTACCTAATAGGGTTAAACAAAAAATTAGATTTAAAATATTCATGATACTAATAACAATTAACAGGAATTTTCCATCTGCAAGTAAGCCCAATCTACAAATATCTTTTACAGAACATCATTCATGGTGGTGTAATGACAAAGTGATTTCCACCTTAAGATAGGAGTGTAACTCTCCCCAGGGGCATTAGGGTTGTTTTGTCTGCGTGTCTTCTGGGTTTTGAATTGGAATGAAACACTGCGTTTACTCTCCTTATTGAAATAAGGAAGACAGGAAAGGTCTGCATTTTCTTGAATAAATCCTTGCTCCTGATAAAAACAGGGGTGTGTTATAGACCAACAAACTTGAAAAATGGCTATGCTGGCTCTTCAAAATATTTGTGAGCTTGGAGGCTGCAAACAGGGTTACAGTTAAACATAAGCTAAAAAAATTTGCAAAATGGTGGCGACTTGATCTGACCCTCACAAAAACTATCAGCCTCTGAGGGATTATACCTATTAAAAATTTGATGAGATTCATGCTTTTTAAATACAATATAGCTTAATCTAAACTGAAGAGACTCTAAAGGAACTGTTCTATTTCTTACTGACTCCAGTAGAGTCAGTCCATGTGCTATGACGGCAAAAATGTCTTTAAAAAAACACCTTGAGGTAAAGGGTGCTACTAAGTCTTCATCCCCATTTACAGGATTTATTAAAATAATATAAAAAGGCAATAATAGAAACCATCATTTTATCAAGGTGACCTTCAGAAAGGACATTTCGAAAGAAGAATCTGCAATTCTTTATACATAATACACAATGCATACAGTCTGCAGCCACCTAATTCTGAACAGACTGCACTTAAAGCTTTCAGCATGTTAGAGGAAAGATTAGGTATGTTAATTGAATAATTGAAGCTTTATATAGTGGTATTTATTCTAGACGAATTTATAATTTACTATTACAAAATGTTGTAATAGATTAATATCCACTTATCAGTCTCTGAACAACCCTGTATCCATTACAAGGAAACTCACTGAAAGATGGAATACTCACACTAATAGAATAAATGTACTGTTTACAGGGCAGTTTTTTTATTTAAAAGAACATGTGAGGTACCAGCAAGGACAGAAAGTTCTTGAAAGGAGCATCTGTCCAGTATTAGCCTAAAGGACATATCTGGAGATGTTCTAGGCTTCCACTGAAAGCCAATTTTAGCATAAACTTCAGCAGTAGGGAAAAAACAGGTGATATAACTTGGTCCTTTGGATTGCTGTGCATGAGGAGTAAATCCTTTCCGTTTCACAGTCCATCTGAATAATGAGTATGAATAGTCAATTAAGTTAATAAAGATACAAGACATCAGTACATTTACATCAAGGTGATGTATAAACTACTATCTAATGAATGCCTGATAGGTATTTCTAAACTTAATTAACCCTTATCCTGTTCAAAATGAGAGTTTTAAGCACCTTACAGCTAGATTGCCTGTATTTGTAGCAAATTGTCAGTTATCAGCACCTACCCTCCTTCTAACAAAGCTTAAAATGCAAACAATGCAAGAAGAGTACTGAAGCAGAATACCAGGAGGAAGTAGCTTAAATTTATTATATATATTTTTTTAAAAGCGCCAAAACCTATTGCATCATTCTACTGGCTTATTAATGGTTGTGCAGAAGAGCTCAACCTTTTCAAAGGCAGATTTGCATACTGCATCACCCCAGAAACCTGGGTGACATGCCATGGTTTGGGCCTCCAATCTGTCTCAGTGGCACACTGGTACAGGTACATGAACAGATTGGTATCGTGTATTAGGGAGATATAGGAACTGCACAGGGGTTCTCTCATAGGTTTTTCACAAGAGATTAATTCAGCACTTTGACTTACTTTGAATATATGAAGTCTAACAACATGATGCAAATACTGTGTAGCACTAATGTTTGAGATCTGTACCTGAGGTAGCTGTACCTTTTCCTGGTATACTGAGTGGGCAAAAATAGGTTGCAATTTATTTTTATTCTAAAATTGATATCTAAAATATGTCTCATCTGTAGCATTTATAACATGTATAACACCCAAGAATTCTCTATGCTCCATTGACAAGAAAGGTAGCCTAAAGCTGGATCTAGAATACACATTGTAGGCATTTTTGGTTTTATTGAAATCAGTTGGAACTTTGATGGGTGTTAGATATCCAAACAGTGTTGATGTTTTTTGTCCTGCTGTTTTTGGTTACAGGTATATTTTTTTTTTTTTGTCAACACTGAAAAGAAACAGCAATTCACAGGCAAGGTACTGTGAATAAGCTTACAGCTATACTGATGAAGAATAGAGTCCATAAGAAGTACAAGTCACACTTACAGTGCATGAAGATCACAGAAAACATCAGCAGGATAATCCAGAGAGCATCAAAAATGTATTTAGGATCTAGCCCCCAGTGCATTTCTGGTGTGTGCATGGGATTTACTACTGAGATGACAATTTGGTTTGCACCATAGCAGAGTCCTGGTGAAAACAAGAGTTATGTTTCTAAGTAAAAGATATTTCTATGTCTTAGAAGACAAGGCTTAATCATACGTCTGTGAAATATTAGCAGCAATGTTGGCATTACATACAAAGAATAGCATTGTCACTATCTATAGGTGTCCTAAGATAAAGACTTACCACATTTCAGTGGTGCTGCCTGCTGATGTGGCTTTTGGTTCTATATGCAGATATGAAGAGACAGGGGTTTAATGATCAGCATATGCTTTTTTAGTTTAGAAACATGTTTTATGAGAGATTATATATGTGACAACCCCTCTGTTTTTACCTTGATATGTATTCAAGACAGGCACAATCTATTTATTTTGATAACACAAGTATGGTTTTATGAACATCCCTTCTCAGTAAAAGTGGTGATGCAGAGATCACACCTCCTGGCAAATTTTGTGCATATAAACATCTTGTCATTTATTTTAGATTGTATTTCTGTTCTGATGTGTAGTCCAGGGATGTAGCACCTGGGAAAATACAACTCTTTTAACATTAGGCATCATTCTGATATCTACAGGATCATGATTTTCTCCACTGAAAACATACTAGTTTTCTTCACGATGCATCAAAATATTTCATCTGTGCAGAATGCATGAGCTGCTCAGAGTAACTTGAATAGACGAGGTACTAGACTTAGTGCTATTTTCACATCTCATTTCTATTATTAAGCAAAATTGCAGCAGCAGTTCAAAGTTCAGACATACCTAGGAAGGAAGATAAGAGAAAAAATAATAATGAAAAAGAAAGGCATTTTCAAAGTGCAAAAGACACAAAGCACTGATCAAGAAAATAGTGACTGAATGAGAGTAGCTATAGCTGAAAGCCCTCTGCCAGAGTAGCTAATGGCCCTTTATGCAGGAAAATAAAATTTCTGTATGCACACAGAGATGTCAAACACAAATGTAAATGTGAAGAAATTCTTCAAACAGAACAATGTGACCACAAGCAAATCACATCCATGTCTGGGCACTGTATTTTAAAAGTAAAATGACATAAATAAGGACTGAGAAGAGGACAAGCACAACAACAGAAAGACTCAAAAACTCCTTTGGCAGCTCAAAATGTTTAGAGAAATTGCTAGGTAGGCTTTTAAGAGAGACAAAACTGCACTGAGTCTAAGAAATAACTCTTCAAGAAATTAAAGTGTTTGAATGGAAATTGCAGTCATACCAGCAATGAAAGTAAAACCTACAGTATTAAACTGGTCCAGAACTTAATGGCTTTTTATTTTTAACCAGAGAGAACTTCTTCCACACCTTCCTCCTACTCCAGCTCCTGCATACACACAACTCTTCTTAGCAAAGACAAATATCCAGAGACTAAAAGAACCCCAAAACCTAACAAAGTCTTTGTCCATATAATTCAAAGTTAGATTAGACAAGTGAAGTTAGGATGTTATGATTTACGTGACTGGCAGCTCTACAGAGAGCAGTAAACCATACTTGACAGCCTGTGTCCTGAGCAGGTGTCCATACACATGCCCTAAACAAGACTGAAATTTGCACTTCTGGTTTAGAGCAAGATACTTGAAATGTGCTACAGGCATTTATCAAATCAAATCAGGGACAGGCAGGCAATACCTGGACATAGCTCAAGTTCCACAGGGGCCATGTGAAGTGTTTGCTCATGCACTGAAACCAAATGACTTCTTACAGTGGTCTTCAATATCTGATTTGTACTTAAAAAATGAGTTATTTGTGTTCTTTCTCTCACTTCTGTCCAACACCAGATGTATTTACTCTTTTTAGAGTACCACATATCTGAACTGGGGTAAATGGGTACATTAAATGGGTAAGTAATGCCTGTGAGATACTACCATGGAAAATAAAGATTTACAAACTAGAAGTTCCTTCAGAGGTGGTGGTATGTTGATAACAGAGGACAATTGTCATCTCAAGTACAAGGAATGAAAAATGCAGTAATCCTGTGGATTAGCTGAAGGCCCAAAGAATCGAGACATACCAGGAGAGGGGTGAAACTGGAAAAAAACTCCAAAAGTGCCAAATAAAATAATATCTATGCAACCACTGTTAATATTTATTTCTTAAAAGTAAAATCATTGCAGTGTTTCCCTAAATTAGGAATACTTTTGAAGAAAGTATGTCTCCAGCCTTCATTTTAAATCAAGTTTCAAAATCTCATCTCATTGTAAATTTGTGTTGCATCAAGAAGCATGTTCATGACTAGACCAATCTCAAGTCTTTCAAATTTTTAGCATCAAAATCATTTTTACATGTTATTCAGAAAGTGCAAAACAAGCCATTAAGAATCATGTCGAAAACTTCTGCCCTCTGCCCCAGCTGCATTTCTTTACCAGAGGTGAAGAATGGAAGGACATTAGCCATCCCAGAATGTGTCCTACCTTCCCTACTATCTAGTTTTCTGAATTCATGCAGACATCTCCAAAGAACCATATATCCCACTTGGAGATGGGCCTGCAAGGTCTGGGGGCTGAATTGCTCTTCTGAGTTACTTCTGACCTCTCACCAAGATTAGTTTGGACTAGCCAGTGAGCTATCAGATGACTCCCTTGAAGGCAGGGCAGCCCTGAAGAGAGACATGAACAATTTAGAGGGCTGGGCAACCACCAGTCATATGAAATTCAACAAGGGAAAGTGACGGGTTCTGCAACTGAGATGGGGCTACCCAGGATGTAGGGACAGACTGGGGAATGAGAAGCTGGAAAGCAGCACCATGGAAAGGGACCTGGGGGTCCTGGTTGATGGCAAGTTGAACACGAGCCCTGGCAGCCAGAAGGGCCAAGCCTGTCCTGGGGGCACCAGGCACAGCATGGCCAGCCGGGCAAGGGAGGGGATTGTCCCTCTCTGCTCTGGGCTGGGGCAGCCTCACCTCGAGTGCTGGGGGCAGCTTTGGGTGCCACAATATAAAAAAGACATAAAGCTCTGAGAGAGCATCCAAAGATTGTGAAGGGCCTTGAGGAGAAGCTGTGTGAGGAGGGGCTGAGGTCTCTTGGTCTGTTCAGCCTGGAGAAGAGGAGGCTGAGGGGAGACCTCAGTGCAGTTACAGCTTCCTGTGAGGGGAAGAGGAGGGGCAGACATTGATCTCTGCTCTGGGGTGACAGTGACAGGACCCAAGGGAATGGCCTGAAGTTGTGTCAGGGGAGCTTTAGGCTGGATATTAGAAAAAAAGGGTTTCCCCCAGAGTGTGGTTGGGCACTGGAAGAGGCTCCCCAGGGAAGTGGTCACAGCACCAGCCTGACAGAGTTCAGGAAATGTTTGGACAATGCTTTCAGGCATGTGGTGTGATTTTTGGGGTTGTCCTGTGCAGAGCCAGGAGTTAGACTTGATAATCCTTGTGGGTCCCTTCCAACTCAGCATATTCTCTGATTCTGTGACTAATTAAGTTAGGTCACCATGTCTACAGTACACGCTTTCTTGGAGTAATGCAGAAAATAAAGGCAGCTAAAGATTCCAAGGCTAATCATAACTTGTTAATAAAGATGTAGGAAAAAATGCAAAGCCTTCATTTTTCCTGTTACTAAAAAGAAATTAAAAAAAAAATACATTAGGTGTAACACTAAAAACAATGAAGTTATAGCAGACAAGTGAATACTTTGGTTACCAGCAAATACCAAGTAGATGCTAAACAGAGCTTCATGTGTGGGTGTTAGAGCGAGTGGGAAAGAGGCAGGATTATCCTAAACCTTCATATTGTGCTGGAATTTGTACTGTCTACTCATTCTTACCTTGCAAATCAGAAACCCAAGCAAATGAAGAGCAACTATTTCAATTTATTCTTCCAATTTAGGGTTATTTAGGGTCTTAATTCAAGACATCCCTGAATAGTTTGGTAAATTGACTTAGGAATGAGGACACATTTTTAACAGGTTTACTCAGCATTTAGTTATGTAGATCGAGAGAAAAAAATATAAGTGGAAGTAGTATGAAGAACATATTGTTTCTTTCAGATAAGAAATGTTTTATGAATTCCTATGAAGTGTAGGAAAATGCATAATGAAAAATTATGCCATCAATAATATAAAATGGAAGGAAAGAAATAGAACAAGTTAGGCCTGCAGCACTTTATTTATGCAAAGTAGCCCTTCTATAACCTTGTCCTGATAAACAAAGAAAAAATATTTCAAACTTTTTTTATATATCCTTATGTTTTTGCTCTACTGTTGAAATAAGATAGACAGTAATTAGTAAAAGATACTGAGTGCAGCACTTTAAAAGCAGCATATATGAAATATTTACTATGACAGTGTTTAAGTCAAGAGTGTAAAAGGAAAAAACCCTACAACATATTGCTCATTTCATTATAATACTTCCTATCAGTAGAAGCGCAGTGGGAGATGCTTACCTTTACTTATCTCTGGCAGTAAAGCTGTTTGCACAGGTGACAATTTTTATGCTCAAAGGCACACTTAGTGATAAAAACAATTGTCTTAGTACTATGTATGAACCTGCCTGTAAAAATTGTACTCAGTAAATGTGCAGGAAAAAAAAGAAAGGGATAGAGGAAAAGTATGATGTGGTCAACCTCTGCACCAGAGTGCAAATGTTCTGTCACAGTTATTAGGGAATTCAGTCTTAGCATTGTCCTGCCAGAGTACACCACATTCACCTATGAGGTGTGAGGCAGTTCCCTGGGTGTCAAAGCTGTTGTCCTCAGAGTGGGATCATTTGAAAGGAAGGACAAAACCTAATCCAATGTCATCAGCTCAGAAAGGATGAACTGAGCTCTGCCAGCTTGTAAAAGCAGAGGATCAAATTTGAGGGAACCCCAATTATATGCCATGACTCTATTTCTGCAATGGCAAGCTACAATCAAAGTAAAATGAAGAAACATAGGCATAAGTATTCAGAGGAGACAAAAGCTTTCACAAGGTTAAAAAAAAAAAATAAATAAAAAAAGTCTGACCTTAAAAAAAGTCTGACCTTCACATTTAAGGACTGTTTTAAGAGGACATTATGCTAAAGGACACATTGGAGTTATTCATAATATAATAAAACTAATGGTAGAGGTAGGATCTGGCAGTAAAGACTGGACCTTTCTTGAGGTTAAGAGTCAAGAAGATGTCAATAGTTCAGAACTCTGTAGTTATTTATATATTGCATTTTGAACATCACTTTCTGCCTACAGGAGTAGAGAGTGAGGAAGCCTGCACTCTGGATAGGCCTCTAGAGGTAAGCAGAACTGGCTGGAAGCTGTAGATTTGTAAAATGTGGTTTGCACCTTTCTTTTGTTTCCTGTATCAGATGGGAGTGATCCCTGTGAGCTCAGGAAGCTGTTTTGTGCGCTGCTGTTTTGTGCGTTGCTGTGCTCAGGTCAGGGGTTATGACTAAGGCTGCTATTCAACTCTTTGCATTGGAGCCCCTCAAAAGGGGGGGCAAAAGGCATTTTTAAGTTCAGTGGAGCAACCATTTTACAAATTCAACCTCTTTATAAATAAATAAACCAACCAGATTTAAGGTATTGTCTAAAATAAATAGATGAATGGAAAGGTGTCTCGGTATTAGCTGGACTTCTATGAGTTTAAATAAATGAAGCAAACATTGCTTGGAACTGCGAGGATGCTGTTAAAAATGGTCAGTCTGGCTGCAAACTCCAGATAAGTGCCCAAGGACAAAAAAACTGCATCACAGTTCCAACGTGTGTTTAATGTGAAATTATATATTTGGCTGGAAAAGAGCTCTTTGTCTGACACAGAGCATGGAGCTTTTGTTTACGATGTTTATTAGGGCTTACCAGGAAAGGTGGCTAATGTAGGGTGATAAGAGCATTACTAATTTTCTTTGACAAATGGCTCTCAGATATTTTCCATTGTACATTGGTACATTAGACTGCAATTTCTTTCATGAATTTCCTTTCCTTACAGCTATGGGATACTGATTCCATGGCAATTCTAATGCTCACAAACAATGAAGTAATATAAAGACTGCTAAGAAAACAAGATTATAATAAATAAACATAAGGCTAAATATTTTTGCAGTCGTGCTTCTTCAAACAAGCCATAGCTATATGAAGCCTGGAGTAATTCAAAAATGCATACCTAATACTGACACGTTAAAAGAAATTATTGTCTTATCTTACCAGTATAATTTTAAGTTTCCCTTGACTCTAAGATCTACCAGTATTAAAAATACTGGTTTCAGCTAAGTTAAAGCTGAAGGACCTGCTTTTCTGCATAAGAGGTGAGACCACTGTAGGCTTCTCTGCTTTTACTCTTGGCAGCAATTTCCTGACTAGAATGAAAGATGGACAAGTAAGTACTGAGATGAGATACTTTAGTTAGAGGAATTATCCCTTGTCATTCTCAGAAAGAACATTTGAAACTGTTTTGTTGAAAATAGCTATAATAAAATATTAATTTCATGAGCATTTCTAGCTGTGATAACTAGTTAGAAAATCTCTAAAACATTAAAAACTCTCTAGTTTTAATCAACTAAACCAAAAATATTTGAACTGAGCAAAACCAAGCCATGGAAGCTGAATAGGCAAAATAGATGAAAATTGAAGGCCTTAGGAATGTGGGGTAACAGTTCTTTTTCAACTTTCACCAAAAAATATTATGCAACTGATATTTCATTTGTTTGTTTGTGGTTTTTTTTTTCACTTGGACAGAGAGTATCTGAGCTTGGTCTGAGGGGCTGTGGCATCTTTCACAGTGAACCCTTTCAGCCAGATAGCCTCTCGACAATTTTTTTAAATCCCGAGGAGATCACATAACTGGATATGAAGCTCTGTGTCTCTACCATGTTCTCCCTGAAGACCAACAGCTTTCCCATGTAAGTGCTATTGCCAGCTGCCAATTTCATTACTTTGGAAACAGAGGCTGAGAGTAAGGAGTAATATCGTGTACCCCTTGAGCATCCAGCTCTAATCCCCACAGCACAGCTCTTCGTTACTAGGTTTGGTTTAATGGTACAAGCCCTTCGGGGTGAAGGTCTTCATTGTTGTGTTCAGTGCTGCAGGATACTTTAAGAAAATCAAGTTCATTCAACTCCTTATGACCATAAATTATTTAAGCCATGTGTAATAGTACCTGCAGTGACTTAGTCCTGCAGCAAGAAACAATTCATGTGGATGGCATATTGAGTGCTTGTGAGAGAGGTATTACTTGTGTTGTAAGGCTGGGCAATGAAAATGCCCAACTTCATTACTTGATATGAAGGAAAAGGCCTTTTCCCCAGCTCCAGAGAGCTGAGGCACTGAAATGGTCTCAGGGTCTGGCAAACCTCTGTCTTTTCTCTTTGAAGGCAAAGACACCTCACCTTTCACTTACCAACCCTGCCACTGTCCCCAGGCAAGAGTTTGCAGCTGCTGGCATGGCAGAAAAGCTCTCTTGGGCTTGTGCTTCCCAGAAGTAATGACAAGGACAGGTCCAAATCCTTTTTGTTCCACAAAAAGCATGGTAAATGAAGACAGCTTCCAAGGATTCAGGACAGCAGAAGGAAGTCTTTGCATCGGAAAAAGTGCTGAGATGGAGTAATTCTGGGTAATTAAAGCCAGACCATCTGCCTTCAAGGGACAGAAATGGGAATCATCTGCTGTGGACTCTATTCATTCCTGCCTAAGAGATTGTTATTTCTCACTGTCTGTGAGTCTGGGGATTTATTCCCATCAACCAAGGCCTTTTTTACAATTTGAGTTGATTCATCACTTAAGGTTTCAGTACCTCTTAGAAATCAATACAGAAGTGCATATACTCTTGAGCACTTAACCCCTGCATGGTTTTCATGTTCCTCACAACTTTGATTTTTTGGCACTTCTCTTCAATATCTTTTGCTTTTGACTGCAAGAGAGATGATTGCTTGAGGTGGAACAGAAAGTTTTCCGGTATTTGTCTTTTCTGCTGTTCTAATATAAGTATAAAGCTTATCTCCACTTGTGACACTTTATAACACTGATCTTCTGTCTTTTGTTATTTGTAATTCAGGAGCAGTACTGGGAATACCAAAATACTGAGTGCAGAGCACTGAACAGTTATGCAAGGACCACAGTGTTCATGAAATTCTAAAGTTGGCAAGAGTTTAATGAGCAAGTTTTGGAAAGCTCCAGTCATTTACGTCACCCTGTCAAGTCACTATATATGTCCCTACATAATTAATCATAATGTATGGATGAAGGAGGGTGTGGTGGGTGGAGCATGGCTGGAGAGCAGGTACCTACCATGGACCTCCCTGGGCTGCAGGGGCACAGCTGCCTCACCATGGTCTGCACCGTGGGCTGCAAGGGAATCTCAGCTCTGGCACCTGGAGCACCTCCTGCCCCTCCTTCTGCACTCACCTGGTGCTGATTCTTTAGTATATTGCCACTCTTCTCACTAAAGTTGCATCTGCACAGGGATATTTTTCCCCCTGCCTAAAAATGTCATCCCAGAGGTGCTATCACTGTCGTTGATGGGCTCAGCCTTGGCCAACAGCTGGTCCCCCTTGGAGCTGGCTGGCATTGGCTCTGTTGGACATGGGGGAGCTTCTGGCAGCTTCTCAAAGAAGACACCTTGTTAGCCCCCTGTTACTGAACCCTGGACACACAACCCAATACCCACGTTTTTAACCTATTTTTGGCTTCAGTATTAAATACAGCATCAACAAATCAATCAGAACCTGAGCTGCAGCCACAGGGGCATTAACAGAGACAGGGCTGTCACTCCAATCGGGTAACACCTGGAGTATTGTGTGAAGTTCCAGTACCCAGACATCAAGGAAGACATGGACAGACTCTCAAGGAAACAAAGGAGGGTCACAATGACTAGCAGAGGTCTGAAGAATCTGTTCTACGAGGCAAGACTGAAGGAGACAGATTATTTTTCTCCCTGCAGAAGAGAAGGCTTATGGGCACCTCATCAAAGAGTTCCAGTACTTAAAGGGTGGCTACAAAGAGGATAGAGGCTCTCCCTCCACAAGTACCTACATGGAGAAGACAAAGTTACACCAGGAGAAGTATCAACTCAAAATAAGAAAGTGTTGTTGTTTTTTTTTTTTCCAGTGAGAACAATCATTCCCTGGAACCTCTCCAGGGATATGGTAGAGTCCCCATAATCAGAGGTTTTCAGTGGGCAATTGGAGAGGGTGCCAGCTAATCTCACATAGTGTCTCTTTCCTACAGACAGTCTTTCGAGGTCCCTTCCAAGCTGGCTGATTGTATGATATGGCATTCCTATGGCAATGATTCCATGATTTTACCATGCATAGTGAAAAAATACTTATTTTTGTTTGCTTTAAGATTGCTACCTGCTCATTTCACTTGAACATCCTTTAGATCTTTAATGAAGCAATGAATAAATGTTTCCAGTTCACATAACTTATGAATAATTCATGACTTTATTGATCTGTGTCTTAATCATCTTTTTCCTGTACAGAGAGCTCTAATCAACATAAGCCATCCCTTACCTTTGATCTCATCAGTCACATTTCCATCTACTCTTTATAGTTTCCTATATGTTTTTAGTGATAAGGGACACCAGAACTGTACTCAGCTACCCATAGAGTGGGCAAACCATTGAGCTGCATATGACATAATAATGTTTTATGGTTTGTGTGGTGGTCAGTTTTGTTTGGTGCCTCTAAACAACTCCTAATGTTTGTTTTGCTCTTTTGACTGCCTGTTCAGTCTGGAGCTGTTATTTTCATAAAACTGTCAACTACTTCCCTGACATTTTTTCCCACATTGCAATATAGAAACTGTGTTTATTTATAATGCTGGAGTTTTTTTCTCCACATGTACTACTTTGCTTTAATGAGCACAGGATTTCATCTACCATTTTGTTACATTTTATGCATTTACTCAGTAACATAAGCAGTCAAATTCCTTTCAACCAATCTGTTCTCATAAAACACCCATTTTGATAACATAAAAACCCCCTGTTTGTGCCCTCTACACCCACTACGTCCTCTGCTTGGGGGAATAAGAGCAAGTTGAGAAGACTGTAGGAAAAAAATCTTAAGAGAAAAATATCTATGTCTAGGTTTTTCCAAAGTTTCTCTTCATAGAAAATCTATTTGTGGCTTCCAAGTTGGCATAAAGATAACCTGTCAGTCTCCCTTGTGACTCTGAAGATGGCACTACTGAAAAGTACAGATTCCTTCCATTAGGACCATCCTATATAATATCTGAAAGGTATTTTTGGATAGAATTTGATATATAATCCAAGTATGAGAAACCATATATATAATTTTAAGACTTTGGATCATCCAGTTCTACAACACACATTATGTCATTGCCTGCCAGGTTTCCAAAATCCTAGATTTAATCAGCAAATTGCATATCTGTGGTGAGGTTACTCTAATTACTTATCACTATTAGGAATATCACAGAGAAAGTGCTAAATTTTGCATTTTGAGAAAAATTCCTCATCTGTGTTGAAATACATAATTCATGCTAAGAATTATATTTTCTGGATTAATACACCATGGAAATGGATTAACCTAACCCATTCAAGGCATTCCTAGAGTTTCCTAAGATGGTAGAATTCCTGTCACATAATTTTAGATAATTCCTTTAAAGATGCAGACTTTAAAAATCACCATCAAATGTTATTGTCATGAAGTACTTGCACTTTTAAGATATGAATCATCTGACCTACTTTAGTAGAGAGTGAATCACCCTTACCTTCCTTTAACTACCTTGACCAGATTTGCAGTGACCATAAGGGCATTTAGGTGATCAGCTGGGTTGGAGCACATCCCAGAGTAAAATGAAACCAATACTCTGCATCAGGTATTCTTGGCTGCAAACTACACTAAAGTGCATAGCATATTAGCAAAATAGCATATTTTCCAATCAAAATAAACAAGAGACTTAAGAAAGAAAGAAGGTAATGGCCACTGAACAAGAGGAAAAGTTGTCCAAGAATTAAACACTCTAAGAATGCCACTCCATTTTACATTCAGGCAGAAATCTGAAATGTTGGCAGTCCTGGGCTGGAGTTTAAGATGTATACATTTCTTGATAGTTCTAATGTGCTTGTCTTCCCTCTCAGAAGGAAATACATTAGTGAAAAAATGTCAGATGTGTTCTCACTGGAGAATAAGTAAAATTAATTTATACAAAAATCAAATCATATTGAGGGAGTAAAAAAGACAAAACCACTATTGGAAAAAAATTCGGTTTGGTAGGCTGGATAAATTACAGGAATAATTTACCCCTTTATTTATGTTGCATAGATTCTGCAACTTTGATTTTGTGCTACAGTTTTGCCTCTGGATTTTCTATTTGACTGATTTTGGTTTTAGCCTGGCTTCTGGAAGAATAAGGACTATTTGATGGTGTTGACAGTTTGTCTGCTCTTTCTTCCCATATATTTTACACAAATATGATTGAATGTAATGAAAATGTTGGTGAAGTTAAGTTCCTAAAATCTCTCTGAAATCAGAGAGAGAAAAGAGAGACCTTCAATGCTTGAAAGCCTGCAGTAAGGTTGCAATTCTTATTAAATATGAGAAAATTGATACAGAAAAGCAAGTACAAAAAAGTGTCATAAGACTTCTTCTTCTGTAACCACTAATATGTATTTAATTATTTCATTATTTTGTTTAATATATTGCTTTTATGTTTGGTGTAACTGATACGAAATGTCTATAGATTTTCTGTATCCAAAGTAAAATATTTTTTAAAAAAAGATAATGCTTGATATCATGAGAATTTTTAATCTTGTTTAAAAAAATACCTGGTTTCTGTTTGAAACATTTTACCAGCAGTCTTAAGATAACAGTTAGAATGCTGAAAATTATGAATTGACAACACATTTCCCACTTTCTTCAGAAATTAATTATGCACACATGTAGACACAACAAACAAATTTCCTGCACATTCTGTAAGACCAATACATATGTTACTGCACATGTTCAAAAACTGAAAGTAGTACACTACAAATTACAACTGGAGAAAAGTTAGAGAATGAGACTTCCACAAATTCCTCCATAGTAAATTTGCTACATGGCTTGTTTTAGGGCTTTTTAGTGCATATATTGTTTAATTCCTTCCAAAAATCAAAGTGACAGATTAAATTTCTCTGGATTTGCAAAAATCTCTTCTAACTCTTCAGATGGGCTTCGGTGTCTCTTGTCAGATTAAAAGTTCTTAAAGCTTGAAAACCATGAAATAAAACTGAGTGACTGTCACTGTGAAGACTTACCACAGTCACTAACACCAGTCTTGATCTGACAAAAATTCAGACAGGCAAGGACACTGAAATATCGCCAGTTGTTAATTTTTTGTCATTATAAAAAGGTTTACATTTTTAATTTTCTTTTTTCGAAAGAATGATCCACAAATATGGAAGAGGCCTCTTGAATTCTGATATATTTTTTGAGCAGGGAGAAGATCTACTGAAACCAGGTCAACAAGAAGTACTTCCCTGGAATGGAGAACATCTGTTCACATCCTCAATGCCTTGGGAAACCTGCAGGACTACATCAGTGTTCAGTGTCATCAGTGCAACTCGAAGTATCTGAACCTGTCCAAATTGCATCTCTATTCTCTAAAGAATAGAAACTTGGATGGACTAAGATGCAGAAGCAGAATTGTAAGATTTTAGGAGAATAACTTAATACTGGTTTTCCACTGCAAGTGTTTAGTAGACTTAGCAAGCTCTTAAGATGCCATCACATAGTCACTGTAAAATTGCATTTCACTGAATTCTTCAGTGAAAGGATTATAAAAATGGAAATTTCATGTTTTTGTGTTTCTTCTCTCCAGCTGAGGACAGCAACCAAATCTATAATCTATAATCTATAGTTCAGTATAAGTTGATGAAGTTGCTCTGTGAACTTCATGGGAGATGAAGAAACTTTTACCAGCTAAAAATCTGACCTTATGTCAGATGACATGATGACAGTAACAGGGAAGTTGAAGGCAGTTGAGTCTGACACAAGCCCTGTTACCACAGAAGGTTTGTGTGTCATGTGGGCTCTACTCCTCCATGAAGCCAACTCCATCAGGTGCTTTAGTATTTGACTTTGTGCCAGCCCAGGCTTACATCATGCTTGCTTAGCTTTAAGCTTGTTTTTTCCTCTATCATTTTGCAAGGTTCCCACCAAAGGGCCTGCAGGATTGATGCCTTTTTCTATTTGAAATGCAAAATTCCAGGTAAGAACAAAATCAAACAGGTCGTGGTGGCTGACAGAAAGGCAAAACCACAGTCTGTACAAGAAGACTGGCAGGATATTTCTGGTGTTGTCACATCACCAAGTCTCGTAAAGCTTTCAGGCTTTCACAGTGAGCAGCACCATCTGATGCCAGATAGATTGCTGGGACTGCTCTTCCTTTTTTTCTCGTAATTCAGAGGCAAGTTAGGCTTTGCTCAAAAGATGCCAATTTGCTCTATAATTAATTGCCTTTCTCCAGCCAGCTTCAATTCACGGAAGACAAGGGCCTCATTCTTAATGATGCTGCACATTTTATCCTCTCCAATTGTTTAGCAAATCCTTTATTCTGTCATAAGTTTTTCATTTTCCCCCTGACATTTCACCCACTATATTATGGCCGTCATCTGAGGATTTAAATCCAAAAGCTATGCTGTGGTTCCAAAGCTTCAAATCGACATTGAAGGATGTAGTTCAGCTGTTCTTCTATAAATATGCAGAAATTATAAAGAAATAAGGGTCAATATAAACTCCCAGAGAGCTCTGCATTAACCTGCACTCACTATGTTTAACTAGAGACACAGAAAGCTACTTAGTTTCAAGGAAGCATTTAAGTATTACAAATTCATGAATTTACAAATTCATGAATTATTGATGAATAGAAACCTCTCCGGAATTTGAGCAATTTTTATTTGAACATATTCCCCATATTTATGTACAGGCATCTTAACAGCGTTTTTCAATTTCAGTTTTGGGTTTTGAATATACAGCAGGAGGCTCTCATTTTTTAAGCATCTGGTGCACTTGCATTACAAGTATGGTTTGCGCCAAGGGTTGTGAGCTTGTTGTCACCACAGCCTAAAATTCAACTCACAACCACATCCAGTTTCCCTCTGTCCCTCCCACTCTGCTGAAGAAGGTGGCATTTGGGGTACAGAGGAGTCCCAGCGGTGTGTTGGCATGGGATTCAGGCAGGTGAGACAGGCATCATTTGGGAAGGATTATGTAGCTTATTGTCAGTTTGTCTTTCCTCTGTACTATTCCAGAAAACACTTCTGTAACAATTTCTGTCTACACGATTGACTGAAGCAAATCTGGCAGCTCAGAAATTGCTGGTGTGATTGACAAAGTAGCAGGCCTAATTAGCAAATATCAGCAAACACTTAGAAATTTGTAAACGAAAAATTATTCACTTTGCAGCACTTACTTAAAATATATAGTGTATCCAACACTCTCAGACGAGGGAGATACATCCTGAGACTGCAGTTCTCTTGCCAGTGGAATTTGGAAACAGATAAATGACCCTGAGATTAACTCGGTTGGTTAGAGGATGCTAATAACATCAAGATTGTAGATTCAGTGCCTGTATGGGCCATTTAAGAGTTGGACTCAATGACCCTTATGGGTCCCTTCCAACTCTGAATATTCTCTGAATCTGTGAAAACCTGTCCCCTGTTAAATTATGAAAATAATCCTGGTTTTGGCCTCCTGCACAAAAATCTCAGATTTGGAATGCCATATCTAGGGAGGTTTGGGGCCAAGATTTCCTCTGCTGAAATAACTTTATGCAGCTGCAATTTCATACAGAGGCAAGGTGAAGTCACTCTTGCACCAGAGACACTGCATTTTGCAGCTCAGTGACACAACCACTAAACCTGGACAAAAAGAGGTGACCAGAAGTTATAGATCAGGAAGTTATAGATCCTAGAAATCAGTCATATTCAGGACCAACACACACTGATTGGTGCTGATCCCCAGTCACCCTTCCTTGCTGATTTTTTGTAAAAAAGCTCTTTCTGGAGAATATATGACATCTTCTTCTATAAGAGGAAGTGACCTGAAAGGAAAGTGAGAGGAGATAGAGATCTCCCATCCTGTGTTTTAAATAATTATGGTTTCAACCACAGGAAATGAGACAACTTTACCAACTCTGATTTTCTATCATCTCTCTTCATCCCTGGTCACGTAATAATGCTTCTTCCCAAGTGTAATTTCAAGTTTTAGCCATTAAAATGCAAGACACACTGTCCGTAACAATTTGAACAGACCAGTCATATGGCCCAGATTTGTGTTTGTCCTGTCAGGCCAAAGACAGAGAGACTCTGTTTGATTGGTGATAATTGTCATAAGTGAGTCTGTGTTGCAGTGCACCTCATCCATACCAAGGGTTTTCACGCTGGAAGCAGGGTGAGGCTCTGCTCTTTGTGTTCCCAATAAGGTCAAAAACCAGAAAGTTTTCTCTCTATTTGGCTGTATGTCAGCATGAAGACACCTCATAGGGTCTCCTGAACTGACCTACTGCAACCTTACTGGGCAGAGTGCCAAAAATCCTGCCTCAGTTTACACAAAAGAGGCTGAACAAAGAGCCTCGTGGCATTTTTGGGGTGTTCTAGCAGGAGCACAGACTCTGAGCTCCTGGCATCGGTTTCTCTCTGTAAGAGTTTGGTTTTTTTTGTCTTCATTAAAACTTTCTTTGTTTCAAACTCTCCCATTGAGGCCATCCTGCTAATTTTTATGTCACTGGGGATTGCTGGACAAACCCAGATATGAGGGACACGCTGAGAGCTCAACTGACCTGGCTCGCAGCGACCTTCATCAAGTCTGCAAAGCTACCATGGTTGTCAATAGAGGGGCATCACACAGAGAGGTATCAGCTGGATTTCCCATTGCAGCCTGCTGCATACCCCCCAGTTTAATCTGAGTCCTGAAGAGTCTGCATCTCTTCCCCTCCCTTCACCCTGATATCATTCCATGAAGATTGTTTTCGATTATTTCTTCTTCATAGGATGTGTGAATTCTCCACTGATTTTGTTTCTGTTAAACTTCACTGCATTCTTTTATTCAGGACTGATGTTTCCATCTAGTATTTTCACTGCTGAGTTTCTGAGCTGTTTCTTTCCCGAGAGAGAAAGAAGCTGGGACAGGAAGACCAGGACTGCCAGTCCAGGCAATACTGGTTTGGCACCTTTTCACACCTACAATCTTTATTATTTTATGAACCAAATGACATCGCAGACTCTGCTAACCAGATGGGACATGACTGCCCAAAGCTGCAAGGACACTCAAGGCTATAAATGAGTTGTGCACACCAAGGGAAGAAATTGCCTCTTCAATGCCAGGGCCAGTAGCACTGGGACATTTTTAATAAAAGGTGCATTGCTAGGCTGTGAAATCCAGTCCTAACATGGTTTCCAGCACAAAGGTCTGCTTGGAAGTCCCACCTGTTGTTTCTGGTCCCTTTCAGTCTCCATAACAAAACTCTTCTGAAGTGGAGGATATGAAGAACGTCCTTTATGACCAGAGAAAAACTGTAATGATACAACCTCACTGACTGTAGCAAAGGATTTCTTGTATTGTAACATAAAGACAAAAGGGAAAAATATATTTTTTGTGTCTGGTTTCACATTATAATTCTAACATGAGGCTTAGCAGGAGTCTTAGTGAATACTTGCTGTAAAATGTGAAGAACCTCTGCATTAATTCTGAGACAACTCTCTCCCTTGTGTCTTTTCATCCTCACTGATGAATGGACTGGTAAAATTTCCCAATTTTCTCTTGCATTACATGTTTCAGCTAGCGTGTGATGTATTTCTGTTCCACTGGGGCAGCCTGAACATTTGAGAGCTTCCTAAACCGTGAAGGAAGACCAAGGTTTTTCACCATTCTTTTCTTAGTCCCTCAGTCCACCCTTGCCAGACACTGGGAGCAAAAGTGATGCTGTTCTTTTGGTGAGGCTTTTGACACACACAACAAAAATTGAGGAGACATACCCAAAATAAAAAAGGTAGTGCTTTTGGAACACAACAGCAAAGTTTTCTTGACAGGACAGAATGAAGACAACAGGAGATGTGAGAGGGGCTGCTGTAAGGAGGGGAGCAGAACATTGATTTCTTGTCTCACTTCTGTGTCCCAAGAACTAGAACAGCAGTTTACCATTGCCATCCCACGACTACCTGACCACCTTCAGACCGCAGTGATCTCAGGACTGGCTCAGACTGTTTGCAGAGCTGTGCCAGCCATTCTATAAAGCTGACTGCAACCTGCAGAGCATACACAGGACAGTGGCGGCAGGCCCGGTGCTGGCAGAATATATTACATAAAAGGTGAGTCCTTCAACAGTCCCTGTTCTGTTCCATGTTTTTCAATTATTTACTCTGCTTTTAACATTATAAGAACTAAACCTTACAGGAAAGTGACCTGTTTGCAAGTATGAATTAAGAAGAAGAATGAACGGAAGAAGAAAACAAGGTGCATAACAAGGGTTACTTCTTGAAAACGTGATGGCTGCTGGCCCATTCATTCTTTGGTCTAATGCTGTATAATTTATCCTTTTGTCCCTCATCCCTTTGCAAGATGATTCCCATGCCGTGTTTACAGAGGAAAACAAGACTGCACTGCATTAGTCAGTCCAGAATGAAAAATTTTCAAGCATTCAACTTTAAAACCCTTCTTATTACATGAAAATTGGCACTGAATAAGTACTATTTATTCCATAATGTTTGCTTAATTTCTGTTTTTATCATATGAAGAGGACTTCTGTAGTTCTGTTTATGATATCAAATGCTCTGATTTTTCATAATTAAGAGCTTTGTTTATCAAATTGTTGATGTTTGCATATCACATTAATGGAGAGAGCAGTGCTGTGTACACATGGAAGATGTTCACAGAGAATGCAACTCCGGGCTGTTGCTGTTTGTACAAGCTCTCAGTAAAACCTGGTGTTGTGTGTTGGGACATCATTGTATAACACACACTCATCCCAAAATTTCTTCTCTACTTGCATTGCAGAAATCTTTCATTCAAACAACGACCTCAGAACTATAAATCCATTTCCTGCTTGACTTAACACTGTGGCCTTGTTAATCTTGTGTCTAGGATTATCCAATTTGCATGTGAAGCAGGAGTATTTTCATTCTGGGACCTGGATAAAAAGTTTTGCCCATGAAGTAAAAATGACCTTTGCACTAAAAAAAAAAACCAAACAAATGTTTTTTAGTCTGTTACCGCTCTATGATCAGGAGAAAGGCTTACATACGTTGCATGATTCTTAGTTCTTTACAAGGAAAGGGGTGGTTGATGCCTTTCTGCTCTATGCTGTTAGAAAGAGAAGTTGCTTAGCCTGATGTTTTTGTTTTAGCTTCTGCACACAGAACTCCTGAATTAACACGATTTCCCTACTGATTTCTAATATAGAGAGAGTTGTGTATGTGTATAAAGATGAGGTGTTACAGTCAATGAACAGCACAGGATGTTCCTGTTGGTTTTCTTGAAATGTGGCAAAAGTCTCCCTAAAACTTTTAAGTGTCTAATTAAAGGAAATTACTGTTCCCTCCTGCTACTACAGAAAAGATGTGGTGAAAAGTACAGTTGGTGACAGTCTCCCACGCATGTGTGACTGCCTTCAGAACTGTCCATAACAAAATTCTTACTTTCTGTCAAAGTTTTGAAGAATGTCTAATCTCTTCTAGATTCTGTTCTGGAAACCACCCTTTCACAAAATTAAACAGCTTTGATCATTTTCTCCAACATCTCTTTGTGATCCTTGTCAACGCTTATTGTGAAGACAGCATTCTAAAACAGAAGTCAAAGCTGATCAATCTACTCC
Organism: Promerops cafer; assembly: GCA_013398275.1. Classification (NCBI taxonomy): domain Eukaryota; kingdom Metazoa; phylum Chordata; class Aves; order Passeriformes; family Nectariniidae; genus Promerops; species Promerops cafer. The sequence continues at coordinate 349,690 of VZSE01011718.1, read as the reverse complement.
ATCCCATATTTTTCATGCTAACAAAAACCAATCCTTTTTTCTTTTCACATATTTCTTTCAAGTAGTTTTGAAACACATTGGTGCACAGATCTTTCATTGTTCACGGAAGACACATCTGTGGTCCAATACCTTGAGAAATTGGAGGGCTGGATAATCATCAGCCATATGAAAGGAAAACACCAGATTCTGCACCTGGGATGGGGCAAGCCTGGATGTACGGACAGACTGGGGATTGAGGGGCTGGAAAGCAGCACCATGGAAAGGGACCTGGACCTCCTGGTCCATGGCAAGTTGAACACGAGCCAGCAGAGCCCTGGCAGCCAGGAGGGCCAACCCTATCCTGGGGGCATCAGGCACAGCATGGCCAGACAGGCAAGGGAGGGGATTGTCCTGCTCTGCTCTGGGCTGGGGAGGCCTCAGCTTGAGTGCTGGGGGCAGTTGTGGGTGCCACAATATAAGACATTAAACTCTGAGAGAGCACCCCAAGGAGAACAACAAAGATGGTGAAGGGCCTTGAGGGGAAGCCACATGAGGAGCAGGAAGCAGCACCAGGCTGACAGAGTCCCAGAAGTGTTTGGACAATGCTCTCAGGCACGATGTGACTCTTGGGGATGGTGCTGAGCAGAGCCAGGAGCTGGACTCGATGATCCTTATGGGTCACTTCCAACTCAGCTCACTCTATGAATTTGTGATTTTTGAACAGCCAAAATTTACTAAATTTCTGTTTTTATGGCTACGAGTCAGTGAAAAAGCTTTAAAGTTCCTCATCCTTCACTGGTGCATTAAAATTCTGATCCTGTACTTTATCTGATGAAAACTTCCCATGGTATGAATTTAATTTCCTTTGGTAAAAGTAATAATAATTAGTCTATAGATAGAATTAGCTAAGCCCACTAAGATGTTGATGTGGGAAACTTGTCCTTATTCCTTTGTTGTTGTGTTTAATTCCTTATACTATTAAATGTTTGTGTTTCAGAGAGCTGATACATAACACTATTCTGTTTTACATTTGAGGACTGAAAGATATTAATCAGGGAGAAACATTACTTTTCCCTGAGATGAAATACAAAGTTTTTGCAGAAGAGAAAATTAAATCTGCTTTTACAGACTTCAGGTTAGCACTAGAAATAGTGTAGTGTTTTAATTTGGCATAAAATTTAACGTTTCACTTCTGCAATAGAGATTTTCTGTTAAAAATTACTGATTACCTGAAATCATGGGTAGTAGTTTTTTACTGATTTTGAAAGCAATGACTGTCCTTGCCCAAACAGTTGTCCATGAAATAATACTGCCTCAATAAAGTTTTTGTTTCTAAACTGTTGTTCAGACCACAGAGTATCAGTACAAAAAGCTGAACTTAATGTACAGAGCCTTTAAGTTGGAGATTTTTCCTGGGTTGCAGTTCCCACTCTCCAGTAAGAAACCATTGTGTCCCTGATTGACTATACAAATATATTAGTTATGCTGAACTACTCCTGAAGTTTTGTTTCTTGGAGATAGCATTCTGAACTGATGTGTGGTGCCACAGACATGGTATCACAGGTGTGTTGAATTTGCAGTAAAGATTTTCTGCTACAATTACTCTAACAGTTTTGTCATAGCATTATTTTGTGATAATATGCCTTTTCACAGATAAATTTCAAAAAAACACTTCATTCTTCTTTTCTTATTTTGCATTCCATCGTACATGTTATCTAAGTTAGTAAGATGAATTTTATAATAAAAATTTGAATCAATTTTGTAATTATAATTTTAAAGTTAAATTTTTGTATTTTGCAAAATTATTGTATTGTAAAATGTGTATAGATATATTAAAATGTCAGCATAGCCGTCCTGGAAAACACTCTGACTTTTTCTTCTTCAATGGACTCCCTGTCTCCTTGTTTTCTGTTTCTGTAATCTACTGTTAGAACAATACTTTGAAGAGATGGTTTTATCTCTGATAATCACTAAAGTATCACTCTTCAGGAAATTATTGTTTAATATTGTCAGAAGGACAAGTGTGAGGAAGTTTAATTAGTCAATATACAATGTATAGTTATTCAGTGGTGCAGAAATCACAGATCACAGTTTTACCTTCACATACCAGAATTTAAGGTTGATGGTTATGAAAAAATATGATGCAGTTCTGCTCTGCTCTACGTGGGAAAGACAATTTTTGTGAGAAATTTTTCATTTAATTTTTTTTTTTGGTTCTTCAATGCTCTTCCCTTTTTTCATTAGTTGATACACAAGTGAGTATTTGACTTAAACCTGAGCTGTTTGAGCAGCTTCTGAAGTGGCTGGCACAGTTGTGCTACTTTGTGCATCATGAGTGATCAGCGACACTAGCAGAGAATGGGTAGTCACAGGGGAGGAATTTGCTCAGTGATTGCCAGTTCTCTGGGTGTATTACACTAACTGCTGGCTTTTGCATTCCTGTGTAAAGTGAACCCTAATTAATCCAGCCATGAAAGTCCTGTTTCATCTTCTGAACCTAGCTCATTATGAAAAATGTAAACAGCTCTCTCAAAGCACTCTGTGTGCATATTAATTTCTGCTCTAATGATGCTTATTGTCTGATTGACTTAGCTTTGTCTTATTTTTTACTGTAAATGTACTATTTCTAGTTTTTGTCCCCTCTTCATCTTTAGCATTCAGATTGGTGTTTCCCAATAACCTGCCTTAAAGTAAACCTTCATTTTAGTACTTCAACCAATTGGCATCTCTCTGGTACACTCCAAAATAGCTACTTTAGTGGAGTGATCCTCCCATGGGCATGCAGTACAGCAAGGATGTGGCAGCAGCTCCCAGGGGTGGGAATCAACAGCCTCAGGGAAGGCTCAAAGAGCAGTTTACTTCTTCATTGTTATATATCCTTAGATTAAGTCATTTTTCTAATAGAAATCATGCCTAGGAAGTAACTTTAATGGAATCAATGCCAAATTGTCCTGGGTGCCTCTAAATTCCTTGAGGATGTAGAAGCCATGTCACCAGAAGAATTAAAGCCCTTTAGGGCTTTTTAAGGGGGCTTTTCCCACTTTTTGCTGAGAATACAAGGTATTTATCAGTGCAAATCAGGATACCCAATCCTTTGATACACATTTGGTGGATCTCCTTTCTACCCCATTAAGTAGGTCCATTCTACTGCACAGTCATGTAAAAAAACAATTCATTAATGGGAACAGGTACATCCTCTATTTTCATAAGAATAGGTCCTATGTTTTGACTCATTCATTCTGTGATTATTCAGGAAAAAAAGAAAATTAAGAGAAAGATCAAGGATGCTGGAGAAAAGAAAATGCAGGTGGGAGAAGGAAGGAGGAAGCACAAGGGAAAGCAGTCCCCAGTTCCAGCACGACCACTTGCCACAGCTTTTGAGCCCATCAACTTGCCTTTTCCACTCTCAAGGATGGAAATCACTTTTGTCTTCTTTCTCCCTTACCCATCTCTTCTAGAGCCTGTTTGTCCCAAAAGTATGAAAGATCTTGATTCAGTGTTGCCAACTATATGCTGCATTATGGATCATTTTGATCTTCATTTAGCTGTACCTCATTAGAGGACCATGTTTTGTTTAAGTAGTGATGAGGTTGTTCATAAGTAATTCAGTGCCACTTAGAGAAAAATCAATTGTAGGAACATTAAATTTTCATTAAACATGTTAATACAACCTGACAGTCAGCTGGTTTCCAGTCTTATGTGTTTTACTGCAATATTACTGTAAGTAACAGACTGAATGCAGGATTAGGTGGCAAAGAATACTTTGCATGCTCAAGATAAAGGATAAAAGTGGGGTATTTTTCCATTAGTATTCACTCTGCAGAGATCCTCACTTACAGGACCATCTGCACTTCTGGAGATGCTGTGAGTTTGAAGTGAGTCGTGTGTGCAAGATGAGCAGATTGGAGCTGTCTGGGCAAAGAAAAATCAGACACACTGGGTTTTGTGGGAATATGACACATTCTGGAGCTCCTGTAGGCCTGGGAACATCACACACTGCAACTTCTTGCACTTCATTCTCTCTAATCCTCACCTGATGATGATTTCGACATGATTTCCATGTCTTCCCGACCCATAACATTGATCTTGTACCCCTCAACACAGAAATTTCTATCTGTTCTATCCCAAACCTTTTTCTCATTTCACACCAGTGTTTTACCTCCCCTCTCCCATTTGCTACTGCTCTAAATCTCTGCTGACATGCTCAGTCATCTAGTCCACAGTCCATACTTCGCCCATAGCTGTTACACAGCTCACAGTCCTGTGAGAGAGCCATCCTTAGCCCACACTTACCTGCACCCTGACCCCACTCCTGCAATCTGCCTGTACCCTCCTGCTCTCCTTCAGCCTCTTCCTCCCTCCCATGCAAGTGCTCATTCTTCCCCCTTCCTTTTTCCCCTCCTTGCATTTCTGCCTGAATTCCAGGCTTCTCCTCCCCACTTCCCTCCCCAATCCTTTTCTTTGCTGTTCTTTGTCTCCAGCTTAACCAAGCCTTTTATTTTTGCCAAAGAGCAAGTTGCAGGTAATCCCTTCTGCTAGGAAGTTATGATGAAGCTGCTACTGGTTGCACAACCCTTGGCTGTAGCAGTGGGTAGTAAAACTTCAGCCCCAGCATAGAGGGCTGTGACAAAGTCACACCAGGAGAGTCTTTCAAGCAGAGCTTTATGGATGAAGCACGACCATCAGCTTGTGCTGACTGATATTTATGACATTCTGAGAATCTCACAGCTGGCCTTTCCAATTTTAGCATGTAACAACAGCATGGCATGATCCTATTAATTTGAGTGCAAGGTTTACCTCAGCTCTTTCTGGAGATGTTTCATTCCTGTTTATCTATCCCAACTAACTGCTGCTCTGAATGGGATGTACGTATGTGACACATCTTTCTCTGGTTCCTCTGATAAGTCAGTGTGTAGCAGTCAGTTGGGCACTGGTATGAGAAGAGCCTGAATTTTATTTTACAGTTGCTGCCTGTCTGTTTTGTTCTGATACATCTGCCTAAACATAGAAAATTATACTGTAGAAGTACAGAAAATCTGATAAGGTATTTGACTGCTTTTTCTGGTGTCACAGATAACTACAGCAATGCAGCTATACCATATGATAGCATTTTTACCTGTTCCAGCCTTTGGAAGGCATCAGCTACTGCTCTTCAGAACAATGCTATGCTGAAGTTTGCCTTTGAATTCTATAGAAGAGAAAGTAAATGCATACATTGTGCTGTTAGAACCTTGAGAGACTTGTCTGCCTGGATAATGTCTGGAAAAAATATTTGATCTTGATCTTTACCCAACAAATTTATAGAGATTATCCTAATGTTATACAAAAGACCTCCACTGGCTTATACAGACATGGGCTCTGGTAAACACATCTCTTTGCTTCAGAATTCTGTGTATTTAACACCACTACCACTTTAAGAAAAAGATGGCAAAATGAAAAAAACAGGTTGGATTCATAAACAAATCACCTCCAATTAACTTTGGAATATAAAAAGCTGAGGTTCAAATACAACAACAATGTAATAAAAGATGTTGATCATTGTATTTTCCAAGGTTTCACCTATAAAAAATATGAAAGTAATTTTCAAAAGAATGGTCTCTTGCACTGATACTTAAAACTTTTATGGAACAAAAAAAAATTTATTTGTATGTGAATACTGGCATATTATCAAGATAAGTGGTCTGAGGAATTTAAACTATATTATTGTCCTTATGATGGTGTTTACATCTACTTACCAGGCTGTTTCTCTGTGAAATTTTGAGTCCTGGTGAATGATATATATATTTTTCTATGTGTTTCTAAGTTGTTCCAAGGGTTCCTAAGAATTAAGTGTTTCGACTGAGTAACAAACCTTTGAGTTTCAGAGGATCACTACAAGTTAACAAACAGCTGAAACCTGAGTGTTGAGTATTGCACTTAAAACCCTTTTCCCATCAACTTCTAGGGATGAGGGAGACTGTGGACTCATGTCCTTTCCCTACTGAACACACTCCCAGCTGACCAACTGAGTAACACTGTTAATACACTATTGCTAAGAATGATTGCTTTTACACATTAAAAATAACTATTTTATGCAGTCACAAGTTTGACCAGATTTTTCAATTCAAGAATATGCTACTTTGGCTCCTTCCAGCCTGATTTAATGCTGATCTCCCTGGAGAGTTTCTAAATAGTTATATGATTGGCAATTTAGGAAAGCAACAGAATTTCTGGCATTCTAGAGGCAAGGTAGATGTCACAGCAAGTTCAATCATTATTACTTCAAAAAATGTTGCCAACTTTTGATGGATGACATTTCAGAGCACGGGGGTCATGTCACTTTAATTTGTTTTTAAGGATAAATAAAGGTGGGCTTGGTTCTTGTCCCCCTTTTGTTGTTGTTTAACAAGTAAGCTTCAGGTCACATGCCCTAGTTTTCAACATATTTCTCCTTGCCTTGATTAAGTGATGCATAGATAAAAGATGATTTCTTGCTTGTATTCAGAAAAATGACTTAGTGCATGCAGTCCCCAGCAGAGAAGAATACCTCATGACAGAGAACAGTAGTGCTCTTCAGGGCCCTCCAATCAGCAGAGCCTTTGCAAGGGTATCCCTTTGCCTGCCACAATCTAGACACTTAGATTAGTTTACCATAAACTGCAGCTGCTGTGTGATGAGAGGAACAGAAAAGTGCATTGCATCCATCTTCTGTTAAGAGCATAGAACTGCTATTAGTCAACTCTTCTGAATATTTTCTTTTTCGATGTGCTTGACAAGTTTTTACAAGACTCCTAATTAAGAAAATATTTTCTTGAGTTTCTATGGGCAGCGAGTAAAAACTGAGTGAAGAATCTGTGAGATCTTGCTTACTGTGGATAATTTACTATTTTACTTCCAAAGATATAGGTAAACTTTGCATGTTTTGTAATGCCAGAGAGGCTGTTTTGATAAGAAGAATGTTGTTGTTTTTCTTTTTGCTGAGACTAGACAGGCATGAAGAGGGGCATATTTGGCTGCTGCACCAGGTGAAATAACTTCATTAGGGCTGACAAAGCCAAACAACAGAATAGCTGAATACAGAGCATTATTTTATCATATACAAAATATGCTGGAGCAAATATTTTTTTTGCATTGGTATGACATCAAAGTATAGTAACATTTCTTCAGATTTATTTATAATTTGAGTATATCCCAACCCATAAAATCATACATGGTACCTAGATATTTTGAACTGAGCCTTTTGTCAATAGCTCTAACTTAAGTACGATTGAAATGGAATTTTATTTGCTGCTTGCTAAATTCTCATCCATTTCAAGCTTTAGAGTGAGAGATACGTTCAAAAGAATATCTATGGTATAACTTCTCTGTTACCTTTAGTTTATATTTACCACATAATGCTTAGGACAAACTCACAAATCCTTGGAAACGCATGGCTGTGGGAGCTTGACACTAATCCTTCATGTTAAAGACCCCTCTCAAAGAAAGCAAATTATTACCACCAGTCTCATATTTGTATAAAGTGAGGGTGAGGATGCTTACCAGTTATGTGAAGCTTGTTGCAAGATTTTGCTCCAAACTAACAGTGCAGGCACAATGGAACCCCATATGAAAATTATAAGTGAGTAACTAAGGATAGCAGAGGATTTGGCTTTAGTCTATTACTTTGTATTTCCCTGTCATGTGGATTTAGAATTCATCCCTACCATATCTTTCAGTCAGATTCATTGCAAAGACTTAGCTTTAATTTTTATATTAAATTGCTATAAATTTCTATGGATTAAATTAGACTAAGCTTTAGAGAGGTGGTCTGTATTTAAGAGTTCAAAACTTCTTACAATGTCCATTTAAAATTTGATAACTTAAATTAAAAAATTCATTGTAGAAGTTAAACTTAAGACTTGCTCTAATACAGGAAATGGCAGGAATGTTTTGTTCTTATTATGTGTATTATGTATTATTATGTGTAGTCATGAATATATCTGTCAAGTCAGATCTCACACTAGAAGAACTTTTTGTTTCATGATTTATGAGACTTTTTTTCATGTCATACTTTTGTGAAGCCCTAAAGAGAATTTAAGTTCCAGCGCTCCAGAACTGCCTTTGTCATCTTCAGAGATTTCCAAATTGGAATAGTGCCCATGACAAAGATAGAAGGTGGAATAAAGAGTGGTTCTGGGTTCTTCTAATTCCACTTACCTTCCTTCCATTATATTGTTCTGCTTAGGTTTTGATTTCATTTTGCATTTGAAGATATGTGAAAATGAGGTTGACATCTTGGGATGGGAACTCAACAAGGTATTTTTGTGATTGTTTTCATTCTAACCATGGAAGATGGAGGGCTGGGATCTGGACCCTGTAGACTTTCAAATCCATCTCTTTCACTGTCAAGAAAACTGCCTTTACTGTTTATTCTGACCTGTCCTATTGAAGCAGAGATGATGTGGCAAATTCAGGAAGGACCATTAAGAGGAAAGGAAATCTACATCACAGCATATAAGGTAGTTCTGGGGGAGATATGGGCTTGAATTTTTTTGTGGCCAGCACTATTTGCTCTTTGGTAAACATCTCTGTCCATTAAATAGATGGTGTAACTCAGTCTTTGGAGTCCTGTGTATCTCCTCTCTTTGGTGAAGACCCTTATCTAGTAGGTCTGTACTTCTGTCTGCCAGCTGCCTTTTCTACAGCAGTTGTGATGAGGTCTGACTCTGCTAGTGTGTGACAGACTGAGCCTGAAAGTGTGGATATCCCATCACACTTCCTATCTGCATCCTAATGAGGAATAGAGACATCCAGAGCCCATCACTTGGGCTTGTAGGTCCCAAACAAGAAATGTAGATATTGAGGGAACTTTGAGATCAAGAGGCCAGATGTAGTTAATACCACCTGATCAGTCTATGTCACACTGCTCCTGAATATTTGGGTGTTTTGGAGATGGTGTTTATTTTTTCCTATATGTCAGATCAAACAGAAACTGGATAGCCAGAAGAAAACATTTTTGAGGAGTGAAACACTGTCAAAACAGTATTTTTCTCAATTGCATTAGATTATAAAGTGTAATTACTGGAAATTTCTCAGCTTACCTTATTTGCCCCTCAATTTCCTTGCATTCAGAAGCACTGTTCTGACATTACAGGCTGGCTTTAACGCACAAAATTCCTTCTAATAAATTTCAGTCTTGTTTCAGATATTGCTACTGTGCTGGAACTGCTCTTGAGAGAGTTTGTAATGAGGATCTGTTGCTTCAAGCTAACTGAGAAGCTCCTTCTTTCATTGTCTTGATTTATCAGCAGCCTTTGATGCTGTTGACAATGGGGCCCTATTATATTGCCTTCAGCACTCCTGGGTTTTCCAGGCTCCACGCTGCCCTGTTTCACATCTTATTTAATGGAGCCCTGTCTCTACAGTTATATACTGCAATTCTCTTGTCATACTGATGCCTTAAGCTGGGTTGTGCAATTGGATTTTGATGGTGCAATTTGCCATGACAGCACGGCAGTATCATAAAATTCTCACTTTTGTTTGTTAATTTTTTATATATAACACACACCAGGTGTGCAAGAGCGATAATCATTTGAGAAATTATGCAGCTGCTTGTTTATGGATCTGTATGATAATGTGATCTGTAACAATACTTGACACTCCCATGTAACTCACTTAGGTTCTAAGACCATATGGTGTTAAACTTGCAGGTCTTGTGTTGAGAAAAAACTATTTTAAAACAATTTGAAAAGGTTTATTATATTACTACATGTGGGTTTATTTTTCTTCTCATTACCATGCCTTGAAAGAAAGGTGTTCTTCCTGTTAACAAGCAGCGTCTGTTACTTACAGACTTTCCAATTTCCATCATCCATCGATTTTATCATGGAGCCAGTAACTTGGCAATAGCCCTTGGACGTCAGAAAGGTAAATGTGGAAAACATCACAAGGTGAAAGTTTGCTCTCTGTCTGTGCTTCTTACATTCTTAGGCCAGAGACACCTTTCTTTCTATTCTGGATTTCCTGCCATTCATCCATTTCATGCTGTCCTGTGCAACAGAGCACATATACCCCCTCTCTGCTGCAGGGCTTTTTCCAAAATGACCAAAAAAATACATGTGGAATCCTCCTCATGCTCGATATGGAAGTTTCTCCAGTGCGTGAAGAACAGCCTTCATTTGTAATGCCAGCTTCAGACTTTCTTTACATATTTTTTTTCCCATATAAAGTCTAATCTCTAACCTAATGGGGTATTATGCCCAGGAAGCACGATGCCTACTTCTAATGACATGATAAAATTTCCTGCTGCATGGTTTTCTGATGGGTTCCTACAATTTTTCTTTGCTAGTTTGAAAGCCAGTGCTTGTGACTCTGGAAGGCTGCTTTCAGTGGACCAATAGGTATGCCTGCACTGCTAAATAAAAGTGCCAGCTAATAAGCCTGAGCCCTGCATCCCAGACCACTTACTGCCTCAGTGTTAGCATTTCTGAGCTGGAGCTTGGCTGTCCACTCCTAAGCAGCTGGGAGGAGTGCATGAGCACAGGACACTGGGCTCTGATGGGATGGATACAGGGGCACATGCTGCAGACCCAGCCCCCCGGTGCCAGCCGGCCTCAGGGCCAGTGCATGGCTATCATTTACCCTTTGTTCATTTTAGACACAACTAATGAAGCTGCATCTTACTGGAAAAAAGCCTGAGGGGACAGATGGTAGCTGCTGCCAGAGAAAGCCAAAGGCAGTTTAGGGTTAATAACTGGAAACTTGCTGAGTCAGACCCATTAATGGGTCTCTGTTAGAAAAAGGAATTGAGCAGATTAGGGTGTATTTCTGCAGCACTGGCAATTGCATTTGGTTTTCTCTGAGCTGGAGAAGGTGTAAACAAATGACACCTAGCAGCCTTCTCTGTAATGACCTTTGCATCCCTGTGGGCAGAGCTTCCACCCTGGTTCCTCACCTTCAGCTGGGCTAACGAAGCAACTGCTTAGCTTATTGCAAATTAGCCCAGACTTCTGTTTCTTTGGGATCCTTCTTATATCAACCTGACCTTCAGCATGCTAGGACATTATCAACATCAGGTTTTTTTTCCATATTAGAGATGCACTTACAGGATAAAATTCAGTGAGATTTGTTAAGGTATGTAGCTCCAATGTTTTGGTTCAGCCTCATTTCTGCCGCATTATACTTTGCACTTTCCATTAGGTGAAGTGTAATTTGAAAATGTGGGAAAAAGCCCCTTTTGGAAAGCACTTGCTATCATCTTTGCATGGCCTTCACTTCCAAATGTGGCAAAGTAAGGCAATGTGGAATCCATTCATTAAATGACACATTAAGCAGCCAATGCCTTTTTTCTATATTGCCTGCAATAAAATATATTCAAAGCACTTCATATTTCATTAAAATTATCAGTGAAATGATTTTCATCTAATGTTATTTCTGCTTTTAATAAAAAGGCCCTGCAAAATGAATAACTGAACATTTTTCCTTCCTTTCTTTCTCTTTTTACAATTATGATATTGAAAATATCCCACAAGTGAGGGAATGACCCATAAATTGAGTTATGAAGGTCATATTCAGAGAATCTGAATCTGAAGAGCAGATACTTTCCATATATCTTTAAAGGAATAATCATTGTGTATAAGCTGGTTTAGTTCACAGTGAGTCTTTAACTGTGCTCTGAACATGATATGACTGTTTACAGTAGACCATGCTGACTTTGAAGTGTGTGTTTCAAATACCTGTATGTACTCCATTGTTGCTCTTTTTGCATGCACTGTGGCCATTTAACATTGTAACAATAGGTTTTGCCAAAATTGTGAAGTTTAAAGCAGTCTTGAAAGCTTTTTCTGAAAGTCAGAGCTGTGACAATTAGATTATTTCACTGTGATGCTGTTCATTGTTTACTGATTAAAGACTTTGAAATCAGAGAAATTATTGAATCTGAAATGGTCATATAGGAAAAAAAGACTTCACAGACAGAATAATTATATTTCTTTTGATCTTAGGCTTATTGTGAATATAGATAAATGTAAGCTTTGCTGCAGGTATCTCAGATGGGTGTCAGATACCCTGGAAAGCTTGAAAATGGGAGTATAGCTCACCCAGAAGTTACAAAGAATAACAAATCTATGGGGTTAGTGGAAATAATCTGTATTTCTAGAAACAAAGATAATTCATAGAACTGTGTTTAAAATAATCATACAACAAATAAAAACAATGGTTTCCATTTAAGCAGTTAAGTGATGTTTTTATGGTTACAAAATAAGTATTTTGGAAGTTCTTTAGCATTCAATAAGGCAGCTGGTTGTCATTCTCTCTAATTTTGAATGTTAACATAATAAGAACAGGTCATATCATAAAAAGGAAGTTATGAGAAACTGTTTGCCCTGAAGCGGATCAACAAGGATTAATATAAAGCACGCAGGTTTATCACATAATAATGTGCTATTTTTTAACAGCTTTAATATGATCTGTAATTATAAGTATCCCATCTGCAGAACTAGGAAAGAATACTCAGATAAAGACAGAAAAGAAATTAAAGTTGGGTCAAGGAATTAAAAAAGTAGAAGCAAAGAACAGGCAATTATTTCTTTGCACTACAATTTGGAAAGTCACAGCTATATTCCATTCCAGACTCCTATGAGGAAAAGCAGACAATGAAGTACAAAGCTGAAGTAGTACAGAGGAATTCATGCACTGGAGGAAATCGTACAATGAGATAAATTATTTGTTGGCTTCTTCTTCTAATGACCAGAAACTAAATCTTCTGTGTTGAATCATCTTCCTGATCTAAAAGATGATCTTCTCCATGTGTTAGGATTTAGAACAGCAGCACTCCAGGGTCAGTGAGGCTGATGAGCCCCACACTTAAGCTGCCTAGTTTGTTATGTTTGAATGCTGTTTATCAGATTTCTTGCAGGCCACCTCAATTCCTCTCTCTTAGATCAGCCTGCTTAGCTTCTGCACCGCGCGTGCTGCAGGTGTCCCCTTAGAGATACCAGGGCTGCAGCCTCATCAGTGCCCTGCCGAGACCTTTACCTCTGCAGGCAGAGAGATTTCTGATTGGATTAAGGATTGGTTGTACACTAATCACAACATCTAGACAGGCAAACAGGCAGCTTGTGGTCAATGAAATCTTGTAATCAGTGGTGGGATAATAACATGCATGCAGCTGGGATTGTTGAACAGCAGGTTTCAGCACACAACCTCCATACTCAGAAACAAAGACCATTTACACTTTAGACATCTTAGAGAAGAAATGGATAGCCAATTTGACAGTGGAAACATTAGTTAAAAGTATTTCCCAAACCATTAAACCTGCTATTCTAGTAGTGTAAATACCTTCATTTCCAAAAGCTATCTGTAAAGGTCTTCACAAAGGTCCACGCAAATAGCAACAGCCCACTGGCTGCAGGTTTGTAACAGCCTCAGAGGTGCTCAAAATTTGCCAGTTTCCAGCTATATCAGCCAAACACTACAATGAAGTTTTACTTACCTTGGATCAACTCGATCTTCACTTTTGAGAACAGCAAATATCCTTGAGGTGAATTTGCCCCTGACACCTCAGCTCATTGTGGAAAGCAGCCCTTGTGTAAGGGTACAGGTGAGATAAACAGAACCACAGAGCAAATCGTCTCTGGGGTTGATTTAAGCAGATGTGTTCATATGCCTCTGAAAAAGAAATCACACATAAACACATCCCTCCAGAACATAGATGGTTCTGCAGCTGAGAAAATGTGCTGGCGGCTTGCTGTTTGAGCGTGGGGAGCAGTGATGGATGGGTAGCCACTGGAATTGTCATTTTATGCCATTAAAATCAGGGGTCTAAACATGTTTTGACACTACTGACTGCTACTTTTCACATAGATGTTCTGTTTTGGAGGATTAAGGCTTCCTTTGAAAGGGGCAGGGGTGAGAAGGAAAGAATCACCTGACTGGATTTTTCACAGAACAGGTATTCAACAAATATGAGAATTAGGAGCCACTTTTGGAAGAGTCTGGTCTGCTTACGCATATTTTGCAAATGCACTGGTAAACAAAACAAAACAAACCACTTTCCTTTCTTCTCCTCCCCACCCCCAAAAGATTAGAAAAATTGCATCTTCTTTAGTGATTCTGGCAGCATTAACCAATGCATAGGCTCAAACATATGAGGTGTTTCAGGATTTTGTCAGCAAACAATAATAGGGACATGGGCAACTGGATGGCATATCTAGAGATCACTTTTTTCTTTCAACTGCTGTGTGTTAAACAAACCCATGCTTCAAATTATTTGCATTTGAAAACACCAACTAGAACTGTAAAGATTTGCCTCTGCTTCAAATCCAAACAGAACTGCATGTTGAAAAATTTATAAGAATCCATAGCATGGCTTTTTCTTACCTGAATATTTAGGAGTGTCATCTGATTTTTCAAGAAATTGCGCAAGAATAAGTTTGGATGGGAGGCTGTGCAGCCACACCAAGTATCACTACAGTACACTGGGATAGCAAATCTGTGAGAGCATTAACGCTTTCAGTGAGGAGTGGTAAAATATATTTCAGCATTTTCTTTAACGTGTAAACATGTGCAGATAATGTGCTCTCAGTTTGCCAGTTATAATTACAATACCTGAAGAAAGGCAACAGTGAACAGAATCCTTGTCACAGAGGGTGGCTGCTACCTAGAAGAAATTCAAGTAATATTTAATTTTTAGAATTGAGCATTTCCTTAAAAATTTACAGTATGAATAAAATTCAGAGCTCAGAGATACTCTATTTTCAGTTTTTCATTATGTAATAGAAAGCTTTTAAAAACTTGTCAAAAACCTTTCACATTTATGTTAAATTAAAGAACCATTGATTTTTCTTTTATTTTACACCTGCTTTTTCTAACAGGTAAATTACCAGGATTTTTCTAAAATTAAAGAAAAAAGAAAGCAACAAAACAAGGCAAGAAACAAACACCAATCCATCCTGTAGGCTTGAATAATTCTTTTGAGTAAAAATTGTGGACTTCAGGCTTGACAGAAGGTTTTGTAGGAAGCCTGCGTGCAGTGCCACCATAAATGTATCATTTAAAGACTCAGGATTTTACTTTCTCTAGGTAATGATGAGTGAATTAGCCAAGTTTTGCAAATCTTAAAAAAACTTAACAGTTCTAGCAGTTAGTATCTACATGTAAACATTGTCTATGAAATTTTCCATTTTCTCTTCACTTAGAGCATTAATAAAGAGCTACAAACTAACATCCTCTTTGCTGTGCAGAATAACTTCTGAAGTAGAATACTTTGCATTTTATTTTGCAAGGGTAAATGTCACTAACCAGGTGGAGCCCTCTTTCCACTATCTCGATGAACAAGTGGCAACCCTGGTTAAAGCACAGCTGCTACATCACCTGCTCCTGAGAGTGGACTGGGGCTTAGTGTTATCAAATGCAACTTAATGAACTTGATGATTGAATGACACAGTTGTTCCAACTGTAACCAACAGTACTTCTATATTTATACCATGACTGTGAGAAACCTGTAGTTTTTAAAATGTCTGTCCATTGGGAGTGAAACTTTTAGATCAGTACATCTTTCCTTCCTCCCACTTTCTGCGCTCACTGAAGGAGGGTTGGTTTAGACAAACTTTAAGGATCCCTTACCACTCCAAACTTTCTATGATTCTATGATTCCTTCCAAAATGGGAGAGAAGACTGTCCCTCTGAAATGCAAAATTTCTTTCGTCCAGTTGCCTGTAAGGAGTTCTGCAAGGGAGAATCAACTTCCACTGGTCCTAAAGGCAGAGACAAGTGGCATCTCCTCCTCCACATGGTGTCCCAGGTATATGTGAGGACAAGGTCTTCCCTGCTCAGGACCATGGAGACAAAGGCAGAGAGTGTAGAGAGGAGATGACAGAGCACCAGAAGACTTCCTGAAGAGGATGGCAGAAAAAAGACTGGTGTTAATCACATCCTCTACTTCATGGATGGTGTCATAACAGAACTGAAAATCCAGGAGTTACCAGTGACATTAAATCTCTGCTGAAATATTTAATGTCATATATGGATACTATATAAAAGGGAGTATATCCAATAAGAACATCTGGAATTGCAAAGCTTGTAATTTCACTGATTATTTTCGTTTTGCTTTTGGAAAAAAAAATCCTTGGCAGTTGTTTCACATCTGGAAGTAATCTCCAAAGTAAAAGGAGGCATTGGTTTTGAAAATTAAAATAATTGATTTTTCTTTTGGCATCTTGAAAAACCTGCATAAGTTTGTTCATATTCTTATCCATTTCTGTCTCCCTTGAATTAACTATTCTTATATTATATTTTTCTATTCTCTGAAATCCCAAATCTAAGCTTGAAATTAAGTTAAAACTTTTCATCCTCCTTTGCATTCTACCTAAAAGCCATAAGTGTGCATTATCTTCCAAACATTTCTAAATAAGGATAGTTTCACTGTACACTATGTAATAGCATACATACATCCCATGTTTGCCCAGGTTGCTCGTACCAATATTAAGTTCTAATCAATCCCATTGGGTAATTAAAAAAAAAATCTAATGAAATTCTACATAGAATATTACACTGAAATCTCATCTCCTGAACAGAAACATCTCTGATTGAAATCTACATGAAATACTTTTACACAGGGAAGGTACTGATTTAAAATACAACCCTCATTTAGTTACAGATTGCCATAAAGTAATTCATATTTAGCACTTTAACTCAAGTTAAGGGGGAGAGGGAAAGTAGGAAGTTGGCATAAGATATGAATATATGTGATAAAAATTCTGTGGCAATGATCATTGCCTTCTAATAGAGTCATTGAAGGTTAAGGTAAAGGTTGTCAAAAAGAGAAAAGTTCCCAGTCATTTAATGTTCTGCTGATGAAATGACAAAGTAATAATTTCACTCGGTGCTGTGAAATCGGTATGAAGTTGGAGAAAGAAGGGAAGGTGTTCTTCAAAAGAATAAAATATCCATCTCATTGCTAAAGATGGAAGAGCAAAGGCTTTCAACTCAGTGCACGCTGAAGGTAAAGTGGCCTCCAAGCATGAACCCAGCAAGGAGCAAAACTGAAGCCAATAAGGAGGTGTGCAAACAAGTCCTGAGAAATCAGGGCAAATTCCTGAAGTGATGCTGAGAGCTGGACAGGATGAGTGCGTGAGCCAAAAGCTCCATCAAATATAAGTAGAAAAAGTCTGAATAAGGAAAGGCAGTATTTATGAAGGGGAAAAAAAAGGAAGTTTCAAGGGTGAAATGAGGTTTGGACCTAGGGTGATATCCTATAAAGTCATAATATCTGCAGGTTTTGGATTTGAAGTGGGCTAACTGAATAAAACCCTGAATGCACTTCTGTTAAAAAAGTAGATCATACTCTGCCCTCAGATTAATGTCTCTGTGTAGTACAATATACTTAGTAAATACAATGGTGAATAATTTATAATTTCATTTGTTTCTTTTATATCTGAATGCAGTTTCCCTAAGCAAATCACCAATGGTCATGGCTTTTTTAATAAAGAAATTGCTAGCTTGTACACCTTGGGGCAGTTTAGAAATGGTTTTGTTCCTTGGGGGAAAAAAAGAAAAAAAAAAAAAGACAAGTCCAGTTGCAGGATGTTATGCATCTAATTTCAGACAGTTAATGTTGTTTGATTATTCCCCACAGACCTGACAGCAGAATGGAGTTTGGTCCAAGGGAGGCTGAGGGCAACTGGAAAAATACCTTTTATTATTCTTAAGGAGAATTTTCACTGGAAACAGAGTGCTTGGGGTAGGCAGTATAGAAAAAAAAAAAAAATAGCAGGATGCTGTTTCAAAACAAAATCAAAATATGTTGTAAAGTAAATAAACAGTAATGCCATGGGGATTTTTTGCTCTCTAAAACTGCTGGGGGTGTTGCAAACAACAGGATCTAGTATATGGATTTGTTTCTTAGTATATTTGTTTGTTGTTTTGTTTTTAAGCTGAAAAATCTATTTCTATCCCTTAAGTCTTCAAGGAAAACCCTTCTTCCAAATTTTTTAGAGAATGTCACAAATGGTGCTCTATAGCATAGTACAGGGATTGGAGAAGCCAAATAAATTTCTTTCCAATCTCTAAACATAAGTGACATTAACTTTCTATGCTTTCATTTTTCTCCTGTTTTTATTGAATGTTGCTGTGTCACCTGTAGTAATCCCAGCTGTTTTGTAATAAGGCATGTGAGGTATTAGCTCACCAGTGGGGGTGATCTCACTGATGTTGAGCTGCTACATTATGAAAGACTTCTCTCAGCTAGAATATCAAACTGAAGAGCTTCTTCTTGGATAAAGTCCATTCCCACACTAGATAAACAACTTTGAGGAATAAGTTGTTTATTTTATAGTTGAGTGATAAAATGGAGACAAGCTTACTTTGTTTACTTACAAAAAAAAAAAGAATGTAAGTGTCCAATGTTATAATTTTCAGTATTATCTCTTTCATTTGGAAATAAGAATAGAATAACTATGGGATTTTTAAAGATTAAGGTAGTTTCCTTGTACAGTCTGCTGTGACTGTAATTGGAGAATCCACAATGGTCATCAATAAATATGTGGAACAATTAAATGCAATAGAAAAACTTAATTATAGAGAACATGAACTATGTAGTGCTTACTGGGTTTGGACCATGATGCTTACCCAGCACACATAGCTGACAAATTAATCTAGAGTTTTCTTCTTTGCTTTTTTTAAAGCAGTTATGACACTTAATTATGTACCATTTCCTCTCTTCACTGCTGTCATAAATATTGTTACTTGTCCTACAGGATGGCATGGTTGTGCCTTACTAAGCAATCTCTGACATTAATGGAGGGAATCTAAATAAATATATAGGTGGCATGGAAATAGATGTGTATATAATCATGCAGCAAATTACAGTCTTCCTTATCAACAGCATCTTGAGATTATTGCTGTGTTTCAGTGTAAGAACCAGCTTCTACTAATTTGGAATCCCATTTTCCAGTTACTCCTATGTGCCTGTATGCTTTGGTTCAAAGAAACACACCGAGGTCAGAAAGGTTTCTTATATATAAAAATATATATTAAAGGACTGGGATCCTTTAATCTATATTATATAGAGTACATTTTAAAGGACTGATACCTTGCAGAACTATTGCACCCGTTCCTGTAGAAAATGATGCCTCAGTTCCTGTAATGTAGGAAGAAGCCCTTCTGCAAAGGTATCTGCTTGTGCATAAACGCAGATAATGTTATTTATGTCTGTAGCTGAATGTGACTCAGATGATGATCCTACGTAACAGGCAACAAGCTTCTGCCTGTTCAGTCCCTGTTGGGTTCAAGTGACTGCTCAGTTCCCATCAGTTCTTGACAATGCCTGCTCCCTTCTGTGCCTTTCAAGTGCTCAGCAGCAGGCACAAGATGAAGCCCTGACTCCACTTCTTCTGCGCACAGGGCACGAAAGAGAGCTCACACATTGAGCCACAAGGCTCAACTGATTAGCTGTGTGAATTCCCATGTCTCCTCCATGAATTCCCCTTTCTGTGTCCCTTAAGACAGGACAGTAGCCCAGCAGTAAATAGTGCTCCACTATGACCTTAATCTATTCAAATTCTAGGGGAAGTAAGGAACCTTCAGTGGACTGTGATTCAGGATCGTGCTTTTGTTGTAAATGAGCCATCTTGAGCTCCAGAACAGGTTTTGTGTAAAAATCTCAAGATATTAAGCCTCTCACTTAGCTCCTTCTACCAGAGATAGATCTCTAATGCTGAAGTATTAACTGGTAGAAAAGATGCATTTACTGCTCTTCTCTCAACCTGCTCCTTCAATAAAATTTTGCCCATTGAAATGTAACTGGAAACACTTCAAACATTATATCATATCATGGGATCTAGATCTGATGTCAGATGCTTCATAGTTCTTTCTCTCCATTGAATCACTGCTAATACTTCCATTCTTTCAATGTCAGGAAATATATATTTTTGGAAATAGAACTATGTGATGTGGTAATCCCATCTCCAAACAATAAGATGACTGCAGAAGACTTAAAACCACTCATCAAAAAGTCTTTAGGGTTGTACAACCATGAAAAAGGCAGAAAACACATGGGGAGCCATGAGTGGAATTAACAAAGTGATTCCTTAGATTAGGAAATTCTTTGACATCTGTTTTCAACTGGGTGAATTTCCTCTCTAGAATAAAATTGCATGGGCCATAAATAAGGATGACTTCTTCCTAAAATCTGGACATCCATACATCAGGACAAACGCAAACCTGTAATCATGCAGACTGCCAAAATCAGTTAAATGCACTTAATTTGATTTTGGACATCTCAGGCTCCAGTGAACTGATCCCTAACAGCAATGGATTTTATAAACAACCCAATACATAAGGTTTATAATGTCACCTTAAAAAACAAGAGAATTTGCATAAATCCTTTTCCTTAGAAAAATTTGTACGTGTTTCCCTAAAATCAGAACCTGGCCTTTATCTTTCCTGCCCTACCATACATTATCCCTACTTAAAATTGGTTGAGAAAGACACATACAGAAATAAGTCTGTAAGCAGCAGAACAAATTGTATTGGATTGGTTGCTTTAATGAAAAGGCATTTCAAAAGCAAGCATTCAATATTATCATTTTCAACTGAATGCATGAATAGGCATTTAACAAGATAATCAGATTTTATTAAAGAATAAAAGTAGTGTTATAACAGAGGCATCTAACCTTTTTTTTTAATGTGATAATTATAAATGAAGATTCTATAACAACCACCAACAAAGACATGGAAAATTGAAGTGCGATGGTGGAACTTCAATATAGGAGCCCACTGTGTGACACAGGTAATCCTTATTGGTTTTAATGCATTGTGCAAACATCAAACATAGCAAAAATTTGATTTCCTCTGGGTCTGTGACTCATGGTCAAAAATATACTCTGCTGTGCAATAAAGGGCTCATACTGCTGCCCTTTTGCTTCCTAGCAGAGTAGGAAGGTCTTTGAGCAGTAGTGGCCACCTTTTCCCATAAAATATGTAGGTATAGAATATCTTTGAAATCTCTGCCTGTTAAGTTTGGCTGAAATTGGCCAAAGAGTCCCAGAAGTTTTAAAGGTGACAGATAGAGGAGTAAATACATACATAATTCTCAGGAAACTGGGTGGAAGAAATGACTGCCCAAAATAGACTGGGTCATATAAGAACGAGATGAAGTTTGTGCCAGTGTCAATTACTACATAAATTTAGTGATATGATTCACACTGACACATTTTATATTTGTACTGGTGATTTTCACTGACATTTAACTCAAATATGTAGCTCCATAGAGGCAAAGAAAACTTGCACATGTAGAATAGTGAAATCCAGATTATTTTTTTAATACTGAGTGATAAGTCTGAACTACTTATTTTACTGTTAAGGATTTGGCACGATCAAATTCTATGTGATAAATCTATCTCCCAGACAAAATCCGTCACTGGCACAAATTCCTCTTTACTTTGAACTCATAGTTTTATTTATGGCTATAATTTGATCAATGTTTTGAATAGAAGGCTTTATACTCTATCTGTTACGCCAAAAAAAATTAGAACATGATTTTCACTGCGTGATGCATGTGAGGAGTAATACTCAAACACAACTCTGCTCACTAAAATGCATATGTGTAAATTTAGTGTGTAGTTCCATTTCACATCTGAGGTATACTGCTGCCAAAAGGGGCTGCTGATCCACTCTCTGCTAGTCACACATTCTTCTTGTCCTTGCGTTGGGTGCAGAAATTAGAAGACAACAGGATGGAACTGAAATATATGTGTCACAGGTTACTTTTATATCATGTAAGCCAGTCAGCCTCTCCTACAACATACTAAATGTTGCCTTCTGGCAAAACTTCTCAATGCTTCACTGAAAGTAACATGTAACAGGAAGCTGGAAAATAAGAATAAATTCTTTCTGTTCTTGTTTTCAGAAGATAAAGGAAAGGGAAGTCTCTTCTTAAACTGCCCAAATATGAGACAATTGCAGTTCCTGTGTCTGAGCTCTGATGTACTTTCAGCTTGTCCTATCAGACTTTTTTGACTTAGCAGAGTGTATCTACCTTGGTGTGTCTCTGCCCATATGAAAAAAAACCCTACCATGGCAGGTCTGGAGATGTGGCTGGGTCTATACCTAAGCAAAGCAAATAATTGTGTAATGCAGCAGACAATTAGGAAAAAAGGGATTAGTTGTAGCTTCAAAGACAGAATTTCCCAGACATCTTTTTAAGGGAATTTGATCCCCACAAGTTTTAATGAGGTCAGTAACAGAAATTGAGGACTATCATGTACTGTTGCATTTTAAACCTATGTGGAAGTACATACATGGTAATATATCAAAGCACATTAAATTCACCACATGGCTGAGTTTTTTGTGTTTGTTTGCTTGGAGCTTTTTCTCCTGGAATTCAAAGGCAGACTGTGTATTGTTCACTTTTGTAACTGAGATGGAAGAATATGAAATGTAATATTGGCTCAGGATCTAACCAAGACTCAGTCTGGTGGTAGCAGCGTAGAGAAGGTGTTGCTGTGTGTATGCCCAGTTCTGATATTCTTCTTCTAAGTATATTTATTGAAGAATATATAAAAAGAGTTGGAGGAAATCCATATTGAATAACGAAGAGCCCTTGAAAAGGAAGTGAGGGTCAGAACTAAGAATTGATACAAAAATGCACAACAACAAATGAAGAAAAAGACAGAAGGGATGTTCAAAAGAAGGAATCAACAGAGTATCCCCATCTAGACAGCATTTCCTGAGAGCATCTGAGGATCCTGTGGGTGCCACCCTAATGAGCTATGCAAAGAGCTGTGATATCATTGAGGACCAGAATTAGACTGAAACCTCCCTATTAAGTTCCCTCCACATAGCTACAGATGGAAGGAGATAAAAGAGAGAAGTCCTTTGCTTTTCTGGGAGAATCTGTAAGCAGAAAGCTGCAGCAATAAGTTCCTCCAGAATATCAGAACATCCAGAGATGATGGAAAAGGGCTGAAGTCTGGTGCAGGATACCTAAGTAAAGTTTCCTCTTGCTACATGATGGAGCAGAAAAGTGCAATGAATTTAAACTGACCCACAGGAACATTTTCCAATGGAAGACTTCAGAATTAAAACAGAATGAAATCGACCCAAGGAGCACATTTTTGAGCCTTTTTGGTGATAAGATGCCTTGTTTTTTTGGTGTTTAGATGGGGCAGAAAGCTGTGGAAATTGAGAGTGTGAATGATGCATTCAAAATGCAGTCTGGAGTTATCTGGCTGGACAGTGTTTCTCTCTCTGCTAATTGCTGGTGCGACCTTATGGGATCATATTAGTGTGATCTCTGTTGGATTGGGAGCTAGGATCAAATGAAGGCTTCTCTTCCACAGAAGGGAATCATTTGCCAGTCATGGTCAGAAACAGGATCTAGAGGTGTATTTTGCAGGAGGCACACTATGACAGTTCCCCTTCTGAGCGAGAGAAAAACTCAGAATGCATCTGACTAGTTGCCTCCTGGGTTAGTCATATCACAGCACAAATCATGGGAGCATCCAACATACATTAGGGCTCTCTAAATGCAACTTAAGTAAGACAGTCACAGGGCTGCTACATCTACTAAAAGCAAGCCTTGGGTTAAGATGATTGTTCCTAGCAAGTTCTCATTTTCTAACATCGGATAGAAAGAGGAGTACATGATGATGCTTATTTCTTTTTAAGACATATCTGCTGCAGACACTTGAGTGGTTGAAGTCGCAAATCCCCACAGAAATAAGCCAGGAGAATGTCAAGTGTACAGAGGCAAAGCCACAGGTGTAGGCTGCCATTAGCTTTATAATTAGTTTGAGATTTATCAGAAGTCAAAGCAACCTGATTACAAACATGGTAGTGTTTAAGTAGCCAAGAAAGCACAAGTACCCCTGTCAGTGGAAATACAGATTTTTCACTCTTTGAAACATTACCTGAATGTAACAAATATTTTTAACTTCCAATGAAACTCCTCTCACAAAGTTTTATGATAAAAAACTATAATCACCTTATTGTTATAAAATTCCTCACTAGCTTACTTAATAATTTCCACAGACATTTCAACAATGGGTTATGTCCCTGTTGAACCCTGGAGTAGATGACCTAGGAGTGCAAACTGTCAATAATAATAATGTCACGTGCAATGTTTTTTCCTCACCGTTCTGAATCACAGCAATGATTTGAGAAGGAGAGCATGGATGTTGCAGTACTGAGGATCTGTGTGCTGAGGAATGAACTCAGTGCAGGTACCTCAGTGTGCAGCTGCTGTGGAGCTGCAGGCTGAGCTCTGGGTGGCAGAGCCCAAGGCAAGAGGCCGTGCTGTCCCTTGCCCAACAAAGGCACGGGGACCTGTGGCCAGCCAGGTGAGGGACACCCAGAGATGCAGCAGGAGCTGAGGAGCCCAGACTTTCACATATTTAGACTGTAAGGGTATAAAACCCCTGGGGTTCCTTTGTTCAGGTTCCTCCTCAGAAGCACCAGCTCAAGCTGTTACTCAGTTGATGCACCATGATTAAATTATTTTAAGGATACAGACATCTAAAACTCTGCTATGGGAAACCTGGAGCTGAGCCAGTAAGAAAACCTTGTCAGACTGCAAGAGAGTGCGGGTATGGCAGCAAAGGGACCTCAGTCTTAGCTCAGACGGGTTAGAGAGTGTCAGAGCTGCTCCCAGATGGTCAGACAGGACACTTTCCTTAACATTTACTCTTGGCCATACACGTAAAATAAACATGCTATTCAATATTTTGATCCCAGTTTTAAAGCAACTCTTCAGTGGCACCTTCTGCAGCTTTTTTTTTATTTCCTTTTCAAGATTTCTTCTAAATCTTCTAAAGGAAGATTACTTAGAAAATTAATTTCCTTTAAATAAAGCAACAACTTTTGTTAGACATGGAGTGAATTTAGACCCTGTGTGCATCCACATTGCTAAGCATGTGCTGTGAAAAGAGCCCTCAGCAGTGTACCAGTTTTCTGGGTCTTGTCATCTGTGTGATACACCATCACACTCTGGGAAAAACAGTTGTATAATTTTGCTCAGAAAAAGTCTTCGGGGATATTTCATATAAAGAGATTTTATTCACTGACTATGATATGAGTCAAAATATCTTAGACTTGTTACCATAGCTATTCTTGACTGCTACTGCTGGTATTTTCTATACATATAAAATGTACTCTCGTTCAGAATTCAGGGATGAATTCTTGTAAAAAGCTTCAATAAATGATAGAAATACATTTCCTGCCTTTACATATAATTATGCAAAATAAGAATCTTCAATTTTAAACTTACTCTTCATTCTAGCACAGAAAATATGCTCTAAGAAAGGGTAGATGATATCATCAGTTGGAGTACTGCTGTATAACTAAGGATAAAAATTGGGGTTTGAAAAGATGTCTATCATTTATTGAAAAAGCAGGGATGTACAGGGACTCAGTCTATTAAAAATTTCTGTAGATAGTGTTATTCTATGCTTGTAGCAAACTCAAGTTTTTGCTGCCACTCCCACATTTTTAAACCAGGAACAAGCAGGAATATGGAGAGATTCTACTGATTGGCTGGCAAAAGGAAGAAGAACTGCCCTGACAGTCTGCAGCTTCATGAACAGTTTGCAGGGGAAGCTGCTCCATCAGGTATTACTTATTGAGGTCTTAAGATGAGCAGATATCAGCATAAAAATACTTTCAATATGATCAAGAGAGAAAACTTAAACTTTAAAAATAGAGTTTGAGGTTAATTTAGACAAGAGTGAAAGTGGGCTAGAAGAGCTTATATGTTGAAACAAATGCAAGGATCCATTAAGTCAGCTAATGTTGTCCTTAAGGTTGCCACTACTGAGACTCAGCCTGAAAGATTACAGTGCTTATTGTTCAACAAAATTGGAAGAAGCTTCCCCAGATACTTATTATAATCAAATATGAGCATCAAGGTATGTTTAGATTGAGTGCTTATGTCTTTCTCCTGGTCTCTGAGGGGACTGGTGCTGTTTAACATCTTTGTCAGCAACACAGGCTGAGATTAAGTTCAACCTTAGCAAGTTTGACAAGGACACGAAGCTGAGAGGTTCAATCATCACTCTGGATGGAAGGGATGCCAGAGGGACCTGGATAGGGTAGAGAGGTGGGCACATGTGAACCTCTTGAAGTTCAACATGGCCAAGTGCTGTACCTGTGCTGGGGCAATCCCAAGAGAAAATACAGGTTGGGCAGAGAATGGATTGAGAGCAGCCTTCTCAGAGGAGAAGGACTTGGGGGCATTGATGAACAGGAAGCTCAGCAGGTCTCAGCCTTGTGTGCTTGCATCCAGAAAGCCAAATGTGCCCTGGACTATAACCAAAGCACTGTGGGCAGCAGGATGAGGGAGGGAATTCTCCCTCTACCCCACTCTGGTGAGACTCCACCTGCAGTTCTGTGTACAGACCTGGAGAACCCCAGCATAAGAAGAATGTTGGAGTCCAGAGAGGGCCACAAAGATATCAGAGGGCTGCAACATCTCTCCTATGAAGACAGGCTGGGACAGCTGGGGCTGTTCAGCCTGGAGAAAAGAAGGCTCTGAGGAGAACTTACAGAGCCTTCAGGTACCTAAAGGAAGCTACAAGAAAGCTGGAGAGGAACTTCTGACAAGGGCAAGTAGTAATATGCTAAGGGCAGATGTTTTTTAAACTGAAAGGGTAGGTTTAAATAAGATTTTAGAAAGAAGTCTTTTACTGCGAGGGATTTGAGGCACTGGCAGAGGTTGCCCAGAGAAGCTGTAGCTGTCCTATCCCTGGCAGTGCTCAAGACCAGGCTGGATGGGGCTCTAAGCAACCTGGTCTAGTGGCAGGTGTCCCTGCACATGGCAGGGGAGTTGGAAAGAGATGATCTCTAGGGTCCCTTCCAACACAAATCATTTTATGATTCTACAATTCTAAGATTTGGGTTTCATTTAATGCTATCAAAACATTTCTTGTGGTTTAAATCATAACAGTTTCCTCACTCTCTAAATAAAAAATGTGAAGAGAAAAAAAAAATAAAAAATCCTTGATGAAAAATGTGCTAGTACAATTGTTAGGAGGAGAGCAGTGGCAAGTGTTTCATGAAACTTCAGAAAAAGATGATACTGTACAGTAAAGGAGAAATTTTATCTTTGGTGGAGCTTCTCCTTTGAATGTTATGTACATTTAACAAAAATCTGTCCATGATGTGACACTCTGGCTGCTGAGACTTTTGTTACTCAGTCAGGTGTGCTGATTTCTGAACTGTTTTGAGCATCAAAGTGAGCTGTCTACCATTAAACTCATTCTTCTGCTCACCTTCCACCTTTCCCTGTATTCCTGACCTGTCCAATAATTTTTTAGCCCTCTGGCCAGTTTCAGACAACTTGGAGATGGTAGTTGGAGAAAATTAAGTTCCTACAAGTGCTGTGAAAAGCAATGGCAATATGACACTTTTATGAAACTGCTGCCACACACTTCTGAGAATGTCCTGCTTTCTAGGAAGCTTTATCTGATTTTGTACTAGACAAAACAATAGGCAAAAAAACCCTAACTGTTTAGACTCAGATTTGTAAATTGCTGAAGAAAGTATCTGTACACATCTCTGTGCTGCTGTGCTGTCTGCTCCTCTTCATAGTCTCATGTTAGAGATTGTAATCTCCCTGGATGGAGCAGTGCTGCTAACATAAACAGAACTAGGACCCCAATTTGCTTCGATACAGAACGAAAAACTCCATTACACAAAGGCAAGAAAGCAGCTCAGAAACAAGAGTGCTCACGCCCAGTTTAAATAACTCTAAAAAAATTATGATGAGTATCCAGCAGCCTGCTCAGTAATGTGACCATTTATTTCCAGCTTCATAAAGAAAAAGAAAGCCTGTTAATATCAGCAGCTAATTACAGCGCCTCCTTCTCTCTCCAGACACATAAAAGAGGCTGTGAAGAGCAGGAGGGAGAGACTGCAGCAGTGGCAGATTGGAGCTCTTCTTGTTAAATTAAATCTGGCTGAAGATGGAATGTATTAGAGTGGACAGCAGTGATAATGGGTACTGTTTCTTCAGTGTGTCTGTGTATAAATTAACTACCTTTCAGTGCTATCTGGACAATAAAGCTTCAGCAGTTTTCCTCCTAGTTCCACATATGCTGCAATAATTACAAGCATAACTTTATTTACTTCTGGCAGTAAAAGTATGAATAAATGATGTCTCATTTCTGTGGTCATGTTCCTTTTGGCCTCTTCTCTCGTTCTGCTCTATCACAAATCATGTCCTCTACTCTGGTAATGCTAAGAAACACAAAACTGGCAGATGTCTTGCTGTGTGACATATTTCCCTTGCACTTAGGTCTTTAAACATTCAGTCTACCTATTTTCTGAAAGGAATGTGAAGCTGTGATAGAAAAAGAGAGTGCCTGTAGTGCTCATGCAATGCACTGGTGCTGTGTCATGGCCGATGTTATTTCCAGATGATTTAAAACATTGCTGACTATTACCTTTTTCTTACTTTATTGGGCTTCCCTTTCAAATCATAGTATCTTGCCATCAGTGCTGAAACTAATTTGGCTGTGATCCTTATGTTTGGTGGCTAAATTGATTTTTCTCTTCCCGATTCTTGTTTTCCCTTCCATTACAAAGCACCACCAGGATTCCCATATGGGTAATGCATCAGAGGTTTTGGACAACTGGGTAAAAAAAATCCAGTATTCTCATGACTTGCAAAAAAGTAGTTGAAAAATAAAAATAACAACCAGAAAAAAACCCAGCCTGGGAGTAAAATT
This sequence comes from Promerops cafer, assembly GCA_013398275.1. NCBI lineage: Eukaryota > Metazoa > Chordata > Aves > Passeriformes > Nectariniidae > Promerops > Promerops cafer. The sequence continues at coordinate 321,032 of VZSE01011718.1, read as the reverse complement.
TAAATAGATTATATCTTGCTAAATCTGCACAGGGAAATTCAGAGAGCTGAATTCAGAGTTGAATTTGTGTTTTATTCCTGTAATGCCTCCAATTATGTTTTCAGTTTGTTTATAAGATTTGCATTATTTAAGAAGCATGTTAGGCCAGCATTTGCAAATAAATGAATTTTGGCCTGAATAGACAAAATATAGGGGGGAAAAAGATACTATAATGCCAGTAAAGTTGTAAAGCCATCTTTACCTGGAATACTAAGGTCCTATAAAAATTAGATAAAGGTGTTTCAATCAAGGTCAGGCTTGAGATTCTGGGTTCTGCAAGTATGTGGTTTTGTGTGTGTGTGTGTGTATGTGTTGCATTTGCTGCTTTTAATTTATAAGCTCAGGGCTTTATAGAAAAGCACTGATATATTTTGACAGCAGCGAAGGCTTGATTTTCAGACATTCTTCATATTCACAGCTTGCAGTAAATTTGTTTTTCTCAAAAAATTAAACTAAGTTTCCTAAACATGAGGGCTTACTCCTAATTTTAGACCTCGAAGCAGTAGTTAATTGGACTTTAGTGTTGCCTTGACATTAAGTTTCACTGTACAGGGTTGCTGGTTCCTCCCCTCCTTGTAAACAAAGTCCTGAACACCTCCCCACCTCTTATGTTAGACCACTCTTTGACAAAGGTAGGTGCACTCAGGAATGTTGCAAAATCAAGACAGATTTTGGATTTGTTTCAAGCTAGCATTCATCAAAAGAAATCTCTTTTTTAAGTAAAGCCAAAGTTTTCCTTTTTCTCTGTTTTGGAGGACTTGGTCAGGGGATACATTTCGTGTGACACAAGAGGGGCTCGATCCCCAGAGCCTTGTGGGGTGTCTCCCTGTTCCTGATTGCTGGGCCTTGCCCCAGGAAAGCAGCCTGGGATCATGTCCTGGGCTGCCCCGATGGGGTGGGAGCTCTCTCCCGTGCCCCGGAGTGCTGTTAATCCATCAGGGAGTAAATGTGATGTTTTTGAGTCTGAACTCCCATCTGGAGGTTCCCTGAGTGACACTGCGCATCTTGCACATGAGCAGCAGCTTTTCCTTTGTTTCCCAGGTGGCAGCTGGCTGGGGGCCCATGACTTGTGCCTGGCTATGGCAAGGAGAAGGTTGTGGTGCTGGTCAGAGGGACCCAGACCTGCCAGAGCAGATGATGAGGATGTTGTCCTGTCCACCCATGCAAAGCATCAGAAAGAAGGAAAAGCCTGTCATTTCCTGACAGTGTAAAGAGGGTGCACCTCTTGCATCCTGTCAGAGAATAGCATCATATCTATAACAGCAACAGATATTTGGGCCTAAAACTCTTTGTTCCTTAATTTCTTCCAAGTCAAAATAAGTTTACTGCCAGCCTTACAGCATATTCTGTAATTCTTTGATGAAAGATATTTCACCAGTGTAAATTATTATTTTATTACTTTTGGCAGACAGAATGTTTAGCAAGTCATTTGAAATGTATGCTTCTTCAAAACCCGCTAAATGCAGTGGGAATCTTTACACAGAATCTTAATTTATCCCCTCATATTTCAGTTGGTTTTTTGATCTTTCTTTTGAACCAATGAGCAATTTTCAATCTGAAAAGAGAATCTGAGGAACGATATGCAATTGTCACACACATCAGTCTTTTAAAAAAATGGGTTTATGACTTTGATGTAGTCTAGACAAATGAACATATTTCAGAAACTTCTGAAGCTACTGACTGACTCATGGAAGTACTGCTCAATGTTGTATTAATTGGCTCTTCTAGCTTTTAAGATATGAACATCTGCAAATGAGAACTTTACACAGGAAGTCAAGTCAGCTTCTACATTCCCCTGCAAAGCAAGAGAGCAGATGCTGCTCACCAACCCCTGTTCTGCAGTTTGGAATACCTCAGCTGAGCACTGCAGTCCTTTGCCATTGATCAGTAAAACCATGGGGAATATCAGGGAGATACTAAATGCTGTGTGAACAGGGGTCTTGATACTAAATCTCTCCTTAACATCATGAATATACTCATGTGTTTATAATATATATTTATTTGAATGCAAACGCATTTTATATTGCAATGATCGTTTGGCAGATAGGGATTACTTTTTATCCTTTCCTGTATCATAAGGCTAATGAAACAGTCAATTAAATTAATCCTCTGCAAATTTAAAGTGGCTGAGAAATTAACCCAGCTATAAGCTGTAGAATTTGCAGCCATAAGATATTGACAGGGAAACAGGTTAGTGCTGTTTGATAAAGAATTAGATACTTAGTTCAAATTGCAGATGCTCTGTGCATCAAGATCCTCTGCATTCAGGGTAGTCTTGCAATGGTTGCAATTCTTTACAAACCTTTATTTATCTCTTCTTTATCTTCCTGTTCTTAGGAAGAAAAGAAATCACTTATTCTACAGAAATCACTTTTTCCTTAAATTAAAAAGGATTGTTTCTGGCCTGGAGAAAAGTAAAAGTAAGCTTTCCATCTTCTCCACATCCACACCTTTCCATTCCCAAATTTTGTGATTCTAAAATCATCCTTACCTCTGAGATGGAGTTCCTTTTGGGAAAAAACCATTGCACTGGAACAAGAATAAGCATGTGGAATTACCAGTACAGATCTCATTAATCCTTTTAAGAGAATAACCTTCATCATTGGATTCTGAAATAGAAAATGCAATGGTGCCTCCTTTATTAATTAGTTAGTGGAATTAATTAGCTGCTAACTAATAACTAAATATCCAACCCTGCAAATATTTAAGCATCTGCATATCTTTAGGCATGAGAGTAATGATAGGAGAGCGGACGGGAGAACCATATGTTTAAAATTAAACCAGGTTGTGTTTTAATATTTCTCTATAGAAAGCCTGCATTGCCAGCTAGCTTCTGCAGCAGTGGGTTTCATATTTACCTGTAACAATATTTGCCTATCTGAAGAAAGCACTATTTTAAAGTAAAAATGTACATGAAACAAGAAAGAAAAGAACAAGAATCTTCTATACTGGGGCAGAGGGGAAAGATGTGTTTCAGTAATTTACAATTAGTGAAATAAATGAACCATGTATTGGCTAACAAATTTCTGTCTTGTTATGATAATATCCAGACTTTAAAAACACAATGTTCTGGTAGTAATCCCAGAATCCAATGCAGAATAACAACACTATGGTTTGTTGTTCATTCATATAAATATGTTACACTCAGTTTTTAAACTCCATGCCTTTTCTCATGCTCTTCCCTCAGTTTCAGATGTTATAATTGCCAATAGCTGTCTGTAATTGTCATTGCTCTGTCACAGGACACTCACTGTCACCACAGTAGATCCAAAAACCAGGGCACTGTGCAGCTTGTTGATGTGATGACCACTTACCAGCAAGGTGGTTAACATCATCTACTGAGAATATTTATCTTCAAAATGTAACAAAGATTTCTAGTGCTGCTCCATGAATGCCATGGTGAGTATTTCAGACTTTTTACAAAGAACCAGCAGCAAACAGTGACCTGCACCTTTCTTGCTCTGTTTTTTTTTGGAGGGGGGAGCAAGTAGGGAAAATACAAAAGTGGCTACTTTACTCTTAGATCACCAATGAGAAAGAACTGTGTGGATTTTATTCAGGGAATAATAAAAAAATAATGTAAACTGCAGAAATTATTTTTTCCTTACTCCTGGAATGATTTGTAAAGGAGCAATCAGTGTTCTCCAGGCTGTGGAATAACAGGAAGAAGGGATTTAGTGAGCACTTTGTGAGTTACATATAACACATGTGGAGAAAGGATTGCTGCAGTTTTGCAGTTTTGTGGTGTTGGGTGGGTTGGTCTGCTCATTTTGGTTTTATTTCTGTTTCTTATGTGTCATAGACAAAGTTTCCACAGATAACCTCAAACTGGCTGTATTTAAGATATCATAGAATCATAGACTGGTTTGGGTTGGAACAGACCTTAAAAATCATCAAGGCCCATCACTCTTCCCATGGGCAGGGACACCTTCCACTAGACCAGGTTGCTCAGGGCCCCATCCAACCTGGCCTTGAAAACTGCCAGGAATGGGGTATCCACAGCTTCTCTGGGCAACCTTTTCCAGGTACTTTGATACCCCCTGAGCTGTAGACCACATCCTCCTACTTTAGACCTCAGAGCCATGGCCACTGTGTGCCATACATAGCAGCCAAGGCACCTAGATGTTCCTGAGATGAGCTCCATGTTTTTCATGCAGTGTATTTTATTTTAAAAAGCTTCAGATGTTGAAGTTTCCTTATTTGATCAGCTGAGATATATCTTTTGCACTAACACAAAATGTACAAGACATGTCAATGCTGAAGTTTGCTTTGTGCTTAATGAGAAGAGATAGATTTGTGTAAGGTGTCAGTTGAATAAAGAACATTTGGCAAATGAGTAGATACTGATGAAGTATCATTGCTGTGAACCAGTTGTTCAATGTTTCATGACAAATTTACTGAAGACACTTAACATGCCTAATTTTTCTCAGAAAATGTGGCCTTGGTGCTGAGGAGTCAAAGACAGCTGCAATGACATAACATGTTTCTTACATACTTTAATGGACTGCTGAAGTATTTAAGATCCTAAAAAATTGCCTCAACAGTGTCCCCCAGATTTTTATTCATAAAATATTATATCCTTACATACATCCAGTTACCAGTGGTCTACCTTGTTTTTTTCATGCTTAGCCTTAAGTCTGGAAAAATTTGTTCCCTTTAATAGAAGCAAATGTGTAGTAGGTTAATATGGAGAAGTATAAACTGCCCTCTGTCATTAGGATTGTGTTAATTCTTTTTTTTTTTTTTTTAATCTATCACAAGGGATTGTAAACTAAAGTATGAAAAACATAATAAGCAACACTGAAACAGGCTGAAAACTGAATTTTGCAACTTTGGACTTAATATTCTTTTAATGCCCAAACAATGCCGTGTCTTAGGAACAAGATAAAGCACTAACAGTGTATCAAATTCCTGAGAATTTATTCCCCTACTTTGCATGGTATAACATCACCTATTGAGAAATGTATTTGTTTAAGATGCTGCTACATCTGATTATGAGATTACGTTTAAGAAGATAATATATACTTTACCAAGCATTACTTTACCACTTATTTAGTGCTGAAGTATAATCCTGTTCTATGTAAATGGCTAGAATACAAAGTAGATCTACCCTGACTTAACGAAAGATATTTTCTCCCTTCAGTTTATATGCTTCCACAGATGTGGGCTTTTCTGAGTTGCAAATGCCTTTTAGAGTTCTTTTTCTTCACACCCTGGAGGGGCAAAAAGCAGATTAGGATTTTGGGGGTTTGTTGTTTGTTTGGAAAAGAAGTTTTTCATGAATACCGAAACGAGAAGTGTAGCATGAAGAATATCTTAAATGGCTTTTCAGCATTGTATAAACAAACCATGGAAACCTGAAATAAATGAAAAATATTGAACTATGGAATTGGCACTCTGGGTGAAATTAGGTGCAGTATGAATTTCATATCCAGGACAGATCTTCTATATGGGATTACAAAGGTCACCTATTAAAAAGTCCAAATTTACCAACAGCTACGCCTTGCTCTATGTGTGTTTATGTGTATATTTCACATGTTCAATAATTGTTACTGCAAAAAGTTATTCATTTTTCTGTGGAAAATCATTTGTATTTTGCACTGTGTTCACAGACTAGAGGTTGACTATCTATTAAAGCACTGAAAACCCAGACTTCTAGGCCTAAAATGTACACGTTAATGAGGGAGCTGCCAGAGACAGCAGCATGGGATGGGAAGGCACATTGTGTTGATTCAGCAATACTTTTTTCTTGCTTCTATCCCTGTGTGAGTTCACACAGACTGACACTCCTTCAGCCCTGATTTTCCATTCTCCTTTCAGCAGGTTGTGCCCCTCAAGGAGATGATACTCTCATGGCTCTAGTATCCTAAAGCTATATAGCTATTCCCTGACAGGGACTTTACTGATGTCAAAAGATAGTTACATCTAGAAGGTATAAAATAACAAAGAGTACTTCAGAAAAGATGCTCTATATATAGACCCCGTCTCACTCCTGTGGGCCAGCTCTCTCTGCCAGCCAAACCTTCCAAAATCCATGGCTTCTCTCAGGGCAGACGTCTGCAGAGCATCTGACAGCTGGGAAATCCGAAGTACTTTTCCAGGTTGAAGTGGTGGTGTGATGCTTTCCACCTGGGACTGAAGGAGCATTACAAATGAATCCATGTGAAAAATCGTCCAGGCAGATCCTCTCCTCCTCCTTGGCAGAAGACTGCTCTGAAAGTTCTGTGCTGCTCAGTCTGCCCTGAGCATTCTGCTGTCACTTGTGCAAATTCAGTACTTGAACTAAATTGGGGTTAGGTATGATCTGACATAAGCTTTGACAGTCACATGCTAACTGTGTTACACTTCCAAGTCCTATAGTTGTGAACTTCAGTCATATGGCCTCCATTCCTCAAGTTCCACGTGCTCAATCTGCAATTTTACCCATCTTCACTATTTTTTCCAAGGGGCTTGTCTTTCCCAGTAAGTTGCAGCTGACAAGGACAGTTGCAATGTGAGTACTAGGTACTAACAGAATCGGTTTATCCCTGTTTTGGGATTACACCCCACAGCAACAAAACAAGGTCCTGGTTTGCTGGTTTTCTCCATTCAGGATCAACTCAAGAACCTGGTGGATGGTTGAACTCAGTATTTGTTGACTCCTTCCATTTTAGTAAGTATCAAAGCCTTACATGCCCTCATAAAACATCTTTGCATGAGGGACTTTCTCAAATAAAACAATCCATAGCAATATTCTGATTCTTTTCCTGAGAATGAGAAAATATTAGAAATATATATACGTGGCACATACTTTTCTACTCTCTACTCAGCCAGTGCTCTGTATCAGCCAGTAATTTATGTAAGGTAGTGCTGAGGCAGGTACCCCTTGCAGGGGAGAAAGATTTTGTTTCTTTAATATTGTGAATGTCAGCACCTTCAGTTTTTCCCTGTGCATGACAATTTTATGCTTCCGAGTGATACTCATAGAAACAGAGAAACATTTAAGTTGGAAAAGACATCAAACATCGAGTACAACCACTAACCCAGCACTGTCAAGTACACCACTAAAACAGGTCCCCAGGTGCCACATATACATGTTTTTTGAACCCTTCCAGGGATGTTGACTCCACCACTTGCCTGCATCATGTTTCAATGTCTGACCACCCTTTCAGTGAATAAATTATTCTTGATGTCCCATCTAAACCTCCCCTGGTGCAACTCTTGTCCCATGGCTTGTTTCTTGGGAGAAAAGGCTGAGCCCCTCCCTGCTCCAGCCTCCTTCCAGGGAGTGGTAGAGAGTGATAAAGTCCCACCTGAGCCTCCTTTTCTCCAGGCTGAACACCTCCAGCTCCCTCAGCGGCTCTTCATAAGACGTGTGCTCTAGTTCTTTCACCAGTTTATTCTTTTAATAAGACACTGTTCAAAGGACTAAGCAGCAGCTCTGGTTCCTGCTGCTTCTATAACTGTATTTGAATTTAGACTTGCTAATAATGATATCTTTGTTTTATTCATTTAAATTTTTTTCCAAAGAACTGTGAATTTTTCTATTCCTGACTTTTCCTGATAAGCTTACGTGCTAAAAAATACAATGAGACTATTGGTGCAATTTGCTGAGCAGATAATATTGTACGATGTTAAGGTCAGGAATGGTGCTTGCAACCGGGAAGATGGTTCAATTTAAACAGAATATTACCCAAATGTTACTGCTCAGTTACGATGTTTAAAGTTATAAATATAGTGAAAAATCCTCTTTCTTAATAAATTGATTTGAATACTAATGGAACAGTGGAGAAATAGGTATATGTAGCTGGTAGACCTAAAGCTAGTGATATTGTATGTGGGTGGAAAATGCACACAAATATTGGTTTTCCTTGTTATGACACCAAGTAAGCCCCAAAGAATTTTAAGAAGAAATCTGGGAATTATTTTATATTGAGAAGACAGCAACTGTGTGGACACAGGCTGGATTTTACACATATCTATCTATCTATCTATCTATCTATCTATCTATCTATCTATCTATCTATCACTTTCATTTCCTTGTATATGCAGTGCACAAAAAGAGGAAGGTTGCCTATAATTTGGCACTCTCATTGGCAGCATGAAAGAGAACTACTTTGTCAAAAGCTTAAGCCTAAAATTATCTTAACTTTACCTACAGTGGCCGTTCCACTGCTTGACAGGTTTTAGAGAGCCACTGGAAAAGCATCATTGTTTCTTCCCCCAAGATAGTTTAGAATATAGCCTCACATAATTGAAATCTCTCAGATTTGTTTTTGACCCAACATGACAAATAAAACTTGAACAAATCCTGTTTAAATCAAGATAATTAGGTGAATAATGCCCACCCTAGTTCCACAACATTTGTGATACAAAATAGACTAAAAAACATTGGCACTAAAGGCCTACTCCTCTAGAATATGCATCTCTATCCCACTAGGTCATATTCCTTACAAGACTACATGGATGCATTTTAATTCTCCAAATTTTCAGCTATATATATTATACTGCAGATAAGCGAGACTGAGAGTTAGTATTTTCTTTCCCAATAGTCAACTTTCCTTTCCTGTTCCCCACCACCAGCCCTAAGGCTGGTGCAGATTGATTAATGAGCTCCACATTCTCATAGTTGCAGTTTTTATCATATTAAAGCTGTAGGGGTTTTTCCCCCCTCTGCAATAGAAGCAGGTCAAGAATTATGTATGACTGGTTATAGGCTTTGCAGACAATTTTTTTCTGTTACCAGAATCCCCTCCATCAGGTACCCATTTTGTTTTAACTAGTTAAACAGAGCTACATGTAGAAAGACTTGCTGTACTTTATACAATGTGGGTGATATAAATGCAATATATAAATGCAGATAATACACTTGGGGGACAGAGGAAATATTTAATTTACCTAAGCTTTTCTTTATCATGACTTTTATTGCCAGAGATTCTGTTATCAAGGTCATTTATTCTGCAAAACAGGGCGCCATTCTCTATATTTTTGCAGTAACCCATTAAGGCTTTCTTGAAAGAGGAGATCTTTCTGTTATATAACACATTATTTTTTCATAAATAATCTTGACTAGTTTGGAAGTAGAGTTTTCTCTGCCATCAATAACTTGCATTGTAATTCTGTGTTTCAAGTTCTGTCATGCTACTGAAGTTGAAGGAAAAATAAAACTGAACTCTCTTAAGCTATTCTCTTTGCCTTAGTATAACTAGATTTGCACAGACCTGTGTATTTCTAGCTGGGCTGTAACCACTTGCAGTGTATTCTTTTTGTTTAGGCACACAGCAAGGAAAAAGTAAAAAGAGAACAAGCGTTCAACAGCCTCAGAACTGTTCCCTTCTATACTTACAGCAATGTGGTAGAATTCTGTTTTCAAATGTTTTATAGATCCAGAGTATTTTTAAATTTAATTAATGTTTAAGTTTAATAAAACAATGCACAAAATCATTATTTTGTGACATTAATGAAGTCTATTTTCTAGTACAGTTTGAACAGGCAGTACTAAAATAGCACTAAAATACATTAACATTAGGTCATCTGCTTTGCATTTATAACAATAAGCTCACATTTTCAGAATGAATAATCTTAAACAACATTTTTTCAGTGCAAACTGTACATCTTTATCTTAAAATTCCAAATGTTTCAACAATAGATGATGATTAAGGACTAGACAATTATTCTTCATCTTTCAATGATTTATGGCACAGAGAAAGACCTTTTCTCAAGAGTTTGAGGTGCTAAAGAGGAGGAATAGGTTTAAGTTGGCAGCTGTCTGCCTTCCTCGTTATTGACTAGGCACAGAATTTACTTCATTGTTGCAATTATACTAGAAAATGAGCTTATTGACTTTATTGCATGTTTGGTCCTTGGTATGGACATATATATGGTTGAGTTCTCCAGCATTTATATAAGCATATGCAGAAGATGAAAATAAAGGACACACATTCCTCAAGTAGGTAAAACAGGAAGACAGAATGCAATGGCAGGACTCATCTTCCCTTAATGGGCTTTAGTATTAATTTGCCTTAACCTGCACAATGTGCTATGTGATTTCCAGGCATTGAAATAAGCACTTTGCTTGTCCCAAGGAGCTCAGTATTTAATCAGGGGAAAATAAACAGCCAGTAGAAAGAAGAAAAGCAGTAAATATTTGAGAATGTTGACAAAACTCTCTGCTCTTTTTTTATGTGTATGTAATTTGAAGTTCATTGTTCTTTAAATTTTCAACATATTTGCAATACTATTCAGAGGCACTGGCTTCAGGATTTTAGTAAAGTTGTATTCAATATGAATAAAATAAGTGGGGAAATTGAGTGTAGTTTTGTCTGTTTCTCTCAATATCGAGGTCAGTGAACATTCGTCACTTACTTGAAAAGGAGTAATATATCACCTCAAAATTCTAATTGAATAAAAAACAGGAAACCAAAAAGCAAAAATATGATAAGATTAAATAATCTACCCATCCATTAAATAACTACCACCAAGCTGAGACTATTTTAAAAATTACTGTTAATATCCTGTGTATTTCCTCCACCTACTTTGGTTCCTGTTGTTTCTTTTCACATGCCATTTCTTACTCAATAATCTCCCACAGTGGTTGTCATACTGAGGAAAGTAGTTAATAATAACTAAAATCATGCCTGCAGCTCTTAGGTTCCCTGTTAATAAGTTGGTATATGAGCTGGCTACAACACCTTAGGCCAAAACTGTCAGACCTTCATCAATTTGAATTATACAAGACATCTCTCAAGCATTCGTGTGTGGACTGGCTGTTGAAGTAGCACAGGACAGTTCCATCCCAATTTTCTCTGGCTTGGTGTTGTACTGCCTGTCACCCTGGTGTGTAGGAAGGTTAGGGGAGAAAACACACACATGCACTGGCCTTGAAAATTCTCATCTGTTTATAATAAAGGTTAATAGTTTACATATAACTGCTGAGTTTGCAATGGTGAGTAGTAAATCAAAAGGCAGTGAAGGAGATATTACTGTGCATAATCTGTGGTGTTAACCCAGTGAAGTAGTGTAGGAGTAATCCTTCCCATTCTTCCTCTTTTCATCCCATCTTTAAGGAAGCTGTTAATTCTTGGGTATGTGTGCTCAAGCCCTCTGTTCTCATTCTAGGCTCTCCTCCTGGGGACTTTTAGAACACCTATTTCCCCAAGGATTTGTCACTATCACATGATGTGTACATAAGGAACATCACCTCGCACAAACGCCCAGGCCTCATTTATTCGTGCATCCCAGCATCTTGAAGAGCTCTATCTGTTACTGGGCTTTCTGGGGAGAGCTGGAATTGAAGAACTGTTCCTGGTTTTATTTAGATTTTGGGAGTCATTAAAACAGCCTGGGGTGGACAAGAGAGCATTCAGATGTAGTGTTGGTCCAGGCAACTTCTGTGGCCTTCACAACCCAACCAGTGTGCTGGCAGAGCTGAAACAGCTGGTAGAAGTTAACAGATGTCCATTTCTGCAGTATTCCTCTCAGAAGAAAAATAACTATTCTGTTTTGTTTGGGAAACTGAAGATTTAGAAGACTTTCCACAAAATTTACCAGCCTATATGAAGGTTGTCAGGCAGATCTCCTAGGTGAGTCACGGAAATAGATTGTGATAGATACATACTCCCAGGTGATTTGCAATCAGTATTTGCCTTCTATGAGTATCTGGCATCAAGGATAGGAGTACAAAAAGAATATAATTCTTAAATTGCATTAAATGGACTAAGAGTTACCATTATTATTATTATTATTATTATTATTATTAACAAAAAGATTTTGTACTTCTATTTTTAAACCCTGTGTAATTCTATGATGCTTCTCCATTTAATTAATGTGCCAGCACAATAAAATAACACACAAAATCATTATTTTGTGACATTAATGAAGTCTACTTTTCGAGCACAATTTGAATAGGCAATTGAACAACAGTGCACTAAAACACATTAAAACCAGGTCATCTGCTTTGCATTTCTAACAATAAGCCCATACTTCCATGAAGGGTAATCTTAAACCACTTTTTTTTCAGAGCAGCCAGTACATCTTTATCTTAAAATTCCAAATGTTTCAACAATAGAAGATTGTTAAGAACTAGACAATTATTTTTCAGCACCCATTGATTAATGACTTAGTCTATGACACACAGAGAAAGTGTAGAACAAAGGAGTGCATTATAATAATGCACAGGCATTAAACCATCTTCATTAATAGGGTCTTTTTGGATTCTACTTAGCATGAAACAAAGTATGCCATAAAGAAAGTGAAGTATGAGCTTTAAATATCTTTTTAAATGTGCTTGATAAAAAAGAAAAGCTATTTGCGCCCTTAATCTTAAAAATATTTTGTTTTCTGGGATTCACACATTCTCCAAACTAGGCGAACTGCAGCAGGGTTTCTGAGCTATCAATTGAGTTCAGTTCTTATAGGCCACATTCTTCATATTTCATATGTTACATTAGGGCATTGCAAAAAAATCTGACTGTGTCATCCTTTCTCTGCAAAATGGAGGTTTAAGGTACTTCTCAGCACTACTAGCAGGAGCAAAATCTGAATATTTTAGATCAGTTAACCTGTTAAGATTTAGTAATGCAAAACTGTTAAATGGTCCTGATAAATAAGAATGAGCATAGTGAAACTACAGCTTTAACTATAAAAGACTCACCTGTGTTAATGCTCTGTTTCAACTAGAACTCTGTAAGGGCTTTCAGGTTTTAATCCATAAGGTGTTTTGGCTTCTCCTTTTATAAATATCTGTTTAACCCTGACACCATCCCTTCTCCCACTGATCTTGTCAAGACTGCTACTTGGAAAGTATGTGCCCATATGTTTGAGAGACTGGGACCTTAAATATGTCCACTGTGCTCTCCACTTTTTCACAGCTATTGGTACTTAGGATTTGTTTGTTTGTTTGTTTGTTTGTTTGTTTGTCTGCTTTCAAGCTTTTAGGTTATTTTTAAATAAAATAATATTATCTTTCCCCAGTGCTATTGTGAGTCTGTATTAGTAATCTACATCACACACAACTCAAAGAATGAGGCTAAAATATGAACTAGGCATAGACCATGTTCATAGCTCTTGGAAAGGACAGAAGATGGATTATGAAGAGGTTGTTGGAGCTAAGTGAATTCACAGTGAATAATTAATTTGACAAACTTAGTCTCTTTGTGCGTACAGGCCAGATAACAGTCTCTTTCATTCACTCATTATTCAGATTTATTCAGTATCTTTTGAATAGGGCACAGTAGCTAAGGCATTTCATCATGGATCCAAAAACACAAATTAAAATCTCTCCCTGGATTCATATTTCATTGAACTCCTCTGAAAACTGGGACCTCCCCATCTGGGACAAGCAGGCAGCCAGAAGAATTGATGCGGTGTGGGCCAAAAGCCCATCCATCCCAGACCATGGAGAGCCCGCCTTGTCTCCAAGCAGTCGATGTGGGGCTAGTGGGAAAACACCCTCCCAAGAGAATTGCTGTTGAGGAGGCTGGCTTGAATGGAGGATCACAGTTCACCCTGGCTGTTTTAGAGTGCCAGGCTGATGGAAGAACATGACTTTTTTCCAAGTTTTTTTAAGTTTTTAATGTATCAACAGACCTGAAGGATCAAGTCCAGTTCACATGTGCTACCTCAGACATTTTTTGCTGCACATATTTTCTGCACACACCTACAGCATGCAAGACTTGTTAACTGGGATGCTGCTTTGGAGGAAAATCTATACTCTTGAATTGAGACTCCTGACATTTAATGGGAAGTGAGAAATACTGGAAATCACCAGCTAAACCCATATATTAGGTGGCTGACAATGAAAAATGTAATTGATACTGACTATAAGTTTTTCAGTTGCATTCATGGGCCAAAAATAAAAGTTTTCTGCCCCAAAAACCTTATAAACAGACAAGATGAGAGAAGTACAGGGAAAAAAAGTGAAATATATGAAACCATTATATAGCCGGAATTGTGCCAGGCTAGCTTTAATTAATAAGGCTTTTGTTCTTATTCACTTGCCTAAGAAACTTCTACACACTATTTTTTTTTTTTCTGATTTGGATTCTATTTGGTGTAATGTCATATGCATGCTATATCTAACAATGGTAATTACTGTTGGTTTTTTCTACTCAGATGTAACAATGCTTTGATGAACTGCTTTTCACTTTAATTGCATTAATTTAAACACGTGTATCTGATAAAATATTTACTGACAACTTATCTGGCAAGGACACACATGGTTCAATAAGCACAAATCACACTGTAGTTTGTACATATTTTATAACATTAATTTGTTGGTCAATGTTTAACAGCTTAACATTAGAACCATTTCATCATACATTCTATTAGTTCATCAACAAACATTCATATCTTCTAAATGGTAAGCTGTAAAAAAGAAAGAATAAACCTCCCCATCTCTGTTAGCATGTGACTGATAAAAAAAATTAATGTTAATTAAAACGTATTGATATCACAAAGCAATCATGATTTTGAACTTGCACATGAAAGAGAAGGTAGTTTTCTGCAAAAATTTAGAAAACACTTTCTCCATACTATCAGAGATACACCAAGCAAATTAATTCAGGAGAAGCCTGGGGTCACCAGTATTGCTTTTTCATCAATTGTTTTGATGAAAAAGAAAGCTAGAAGCAATAATTAAGGTTTTTTTCAGGCTTCTAGGCTTTAATTTGCTTAATTTTATGTCATATCAATGACAAACTCAATGATTTAGAGGATTTTAAGTAGTAACATTAGATAATCCCATTTAGGTCATCACTAGGCAGGGTGACAGCACCCGTCAGCTCTGGACACTGACCATCCTTTAAGCCTTGTCTCCTCCAAGTGCATCCTAGAATTAAATCCAAACTGAACCTTTAGAATCAAGGATTTGAAGGAAATTTCACTGGATGCTGGGTCAAGGCTGGTGTTTCTGCTCTTCTGTCTGATACTCTGAGCCTTCTGGCAAGCAGGAGCTTGTGCACACCGCAGCACAACACTGGGACATTGCAACAACCACGGGGCCAGATTTGGTGTTAAGAGTGGATCCTGCCCAAGGCTCACAAGTAACTTTGGAGCTGGATTTCTGTCACAGCCACAATTGCATTGCTCGCATCACACCAGCTATTTCTGTTAGTTTGAGTTTCTTCCTCAGTCATCTCACTGGAACTTTTTTCTTCAGTGACAGTTAGAGGGAGCTTAGAGGAAATATTTTCCTTCACATAACAGGAGGTGATTTTAAGAACTGACCGAAGCAATGTATCTTTGACAGACTATGAGTGCCATAATTTACACATAAAGAGACTACCTTGGCTTACTGGTTTGTTTACTTCAGAAGACAAATTAAGCTTTGATGAAGATTTTTCTCTTCTTGAACAGTTTTGCCATAATGTTTTTGTACTGTACGCATATTTTTGTGATTTATTTTAATGGAAAATAATTTTATTGAAGCGTTTTCACATATATTCCTTGGGCAGGAGAAGTGTAGCTACAAATGCCTTTTAGTGGATGATTTGAAGACTCAAATCCACTCTCAGCAGGTTGAATGACTTCTAAACACAAGCAATACATGGTCCAGGGAATATTTGACTTTTAACTTATGCAGCTCACAGGAAATCAGAATGAGGTATAATCTACATGCTCAGCTTGTGCCTTGCCTTCTTTCCATACTGTCACCTTCAGAAGAAAACAATGCTTTTATACTGAACTGTAACATTTGTCATCTCTTTCCAATATTACTGAAGAGGGATCAAATAATGAGAGGTACACCAAGCCCTGATGCAGTAGTTTGGAGGTCTTAGAATTTCATGAAAAGTCATCTTTTCTAAGATTGGAGTTTGGGTTAGATTTTTTTTCCCTTTCATACATTTACATTAATTTCTCCTCTTTTCAAATCCTTAAAATCATAATTTATTTTAATTCACATGGTCTGTTGCTGAACACTGCTGGCCCCTTTCTCATCCAGTAGATTCTTCCTCCCTTGGAATATTTGCAGGGGACTGCCACAGCACCTGTTTTACAAAGAAAGAAAATATCCACTGCTGATTTGTTCCTCTCAGCCAGCCTAGATATGTGTGATTTCATTCATTAATGTAGAGATTAGTCCATTCATACTGGGTGCTCTTTTTCAGAAGGTAATGGCAGTGCCTAGGAAAAATGGGTCATGATTTGTAGTGGATTCTGTGGCAACAGAACTAGATGCTGACTCAATTCACCTTGTGAGTTCTGTTCATTACAGATGAATAAATGTCCACAGCATGAAAACAACAATGAAATGGTCTGACTAAATTTCTGACATTTAGCCAAAGTCTTGATATTCCTTAATGCACTCACTGATGTCTATTCTTATTCTGAGTAGCACTTGAATTTACAGTCTGGCAGCAGTTGTTGAGGCCAATCCCATTCTCGCCTATAGCTCCATTGCATGTCTTCTCTCATAAAACCATCCATTTTTTCAGGCATTCTCTACATCTCTCTCTTCAGTTAGATAGCTTTTTTTGCCCTCGGTCCACAATTCTCCTAATGTGCAGTGCACAGAATCACACGCACTACCTGAGGACTTAGCAGTGCTGAGCAGGTCAGAAGGATTGCTTTCTGAGCCCAGTAGATGGTACTCCTGTTTAGAGAGTTCAACACAGGATTTGCCAGTTTTGCAGCAGAGTGATGTTGCTGACCAACACAGGCTGATTGAGCCAAAATACTGCAAACACAACCCCAGAAAATGATCCTACAGTTGGCAAAAGAGATGACCTAGACAAGCTCATTGATATTTGTCATATTTTTCTGCTGTATTATGAATACATATTCATTCATATTTGTGAACTGTAACTATATTCAGTATTAGATCTAATCTTGTTCGTATTAAAGTTTTGCATTAAACCCTTATTGGCTTCAACATCAATGGGAATGGGTTTGTCATTTCTGTTGATTATATAGAGGCACTCAGTTATACTTTTCTTTTTATAGTCTATTTGCAATGAACCTTAGATGCATTCATAAAAGATAAGAAGACATCAGACTCAGTACTTTCAATGCCAAAAATATAAGTTGACGCTCTTTCAACTAAGCAGAATGCTGTCAATAGAAATTAGCAGTGTGAAAAAACAACGTGCACCACAGGGAGATGCAATCAAGGCTTCCACAGACAGATATCTTGGAACACTTTTTACTTTACATACCCTTAAAACTTAAGAAACTCAAAGTGCCTTTTATGAATTTGTAAATATTATCTCACTGCTGTACACATGCTCCAAAGCATTTCCCTTTCTACTTGGACGTTCAGCTCTCCTTTCCAGCAGGCTAGATTAAGCTTCAATGCAATCTGAATCTTTGTGATTAAAAGGCTGATTTATCATTTTCTAAAAAGAATAATCATGCTGTCATAGGGCGACAGTGGGTTGATTTGGAATACCTGTCAACCACAAAGGAAATCCCTCCAAACAGTTAAAATAATTGGAAAAATTGCAAACCTATTTACAAATTTCTTCTCATTTTGTCTTTACACTAACACAACAATGATTTTTGACCTTAGTAGCTTTCCCCAGCACAGGCAAACAAGCTTTGAATTATTGTTCTGCTGCAACGTAACAATTCCATTGCTCTGACCCTTGGTGTCTTGCAAAATACAATAGAACAATAATTGTCAATCCTTCCTATACAATGTGCTAGATTTGACAGAGGTCAGCATTAGCTACAAGACCTTTGGCTGATGCTCAAAGAGGTAATATCTCTTCTCTAGTTCAGTTGATAAAATGTTAAATATAATCAATTTTTGCCATGCTTTTGTGGAGACAGAGATAAAAACAGTTTTACACTGTAACATGTTTTTTAATAGACAGAAAATAGATGACAGTATAGCTCAAAGTGCTTTGGTAAATATACTATTTAAATGTCAAAAGTTTTTATTCTTCTAAATAGAAATGCCATAATTCTTCCTTCCAATTTGCAGTGTGATGAATCTAAGAAGGCTTTGCTGTGTGCAGAAAATAGAGGATTTTGTTGCAGAACTTACATGAGTAATACGTGAAGGAAAAGACTGACTCATAGACATTTTGTGTCAGCATGTGATTTGTACAAAGCAAGGATATAATCTGACATGGAAATAAAATGTGTGGTAGATGCTCCTCTTTGGCACCATGGAGAAGCTGGTGGCAAGGTCAGCAGCTACAATGTCTAAGCTCCTCAGGTTGTAAGCAGTTGTTAGTTAAAATTTTGCTTCGGTCCCAGAGCCTGAGTCTTTTGTCTGTCATCTCTGAACATTTTCAGCAAAAAAGCTTAAGAGAAGGAGACATTTATGGCACGCAGCAGTACTTCATATCTGTGGGGGAAATCAGACTTCGAAACCAGAAAGAAGAACTGGCATATGAAAAGAAAGGCAGTATCTCTCATAATTCAATTTAATAACATTATTCCTTTTGGTATATTTCTAGACTGTGCACATAAAACTGTCTAATGTTGAAGTAAACAGCAACAAAAAATTTTTCCTTGTGATTACTTTAAGTGTATTCCCTAGTCTTTACCCATACAAAATGTGAACTACACAAATCTTTTCTCCCACTTCTGTTTCTTGATGCTAAATACACTATTTTGAATATGCTGTCAGCTCAGGTTCATAAAGATTGGGGCAAAAAAACCACCATTTTTCAATCAAGAAGCCGTCTGTTAGAAAACAGTTATTTTACAAGACCATAATTTGACACTTCAGCATCTACTGTGATCTCCATGAAAAACATAAACCAGAATGTGCTTGAATTACAGAAATCCCAGCCTTTGCAAGATTTTCCTGCAGTGCATTTGAGAATTTTCACTGTGCTGGGGCGCTGCTGGTCCCAAGAGTTCACTGTTACACAATGAAGGAAGGCATGCACTTCTTCAGGGCAGCAAATGTGAGAACAAGGGAAACAAGGTGGAAAACAACCACTTGAAAGACCTTTCATCTTTTGAGAAGCATTTGTATTATGCTTATTCACACAGAAACTATGCTGCCATACTGGTGACATTGCACACACTAGTGGAGTCAAGCACTAACTGTGCTGAGTCTGTGTGACAGGATTTAGGCATCACTTCAGATCTGTTTGTTTCTCCCATCTCACCCCATGCCTGTCCTTCTCCCCATTCTAATTCCTGTCCTTGTCCCTGCTTCCTTCATCTTTGTTTTCTGTAAACCCAACAGTGACTGAGGCTCTGTCTGCTGATACAGACGTAGTTCTACAGCAAGATAACAAAGGATATAATCACCTAACTGCAACATGTGATGGAGACAAAAGGTCTTTGCAATACTTACTGAAAAATGCTCGCCAGAGTTCAGATGTCTGCGTCCTTCATTCCCCACCTTGCCCAAAGCTGGACCCACCTGTTGACCTTGCAACAAACCTCCCATGCCTTCAGTGTGCTGTCAGTGATGTGCTTGGTTTTAAAGCTGGTACAGTTAAAATACTTTAATTATGAGGTTGCCCACTCCTAGTCTTGGTCAGGTGGTCCCTGGATGTGAATTTTAAAAATTATTGTGAAATGTGTTAGCAATTTTGAATAGTAGTTATGTTGTCCAGAAATTAAATGCTGACCTACGACTCATGGGATAGGACAGCAGAAGACTGGACTCCCTGTCCTAAGGAAAGGATTTGTGTTTCAGAGACCCCTAATTCAAACAGAAACAATCACCAGTACATTTTTCACAAGTGAATTGGGGTGCAAACAGAGTTATCCCTAAGCAATTTTATTTCACTTGATAAACAAAAGGAGAAGCACAGTAGAGGGAGCCAGGATAGGTAAGTAAGGGAGAAAGCAGTGAGAAAGGCAAGTAAGGGGAAAACTAGCTGAAAATCTCCTAAATGTCCCTGGAGGAAAAAAAAAAAAGCCTACCTCTTGACCATTGGTTAAATACGTTGTGTGGAAAGATGTAACAATGAGCAGGAACATTTATTTTCAGACAGTGTGGGAGAGAGGTTTATGAAGCAAAGCAATCTGTAATCAGTCCTTTTTTACTCCTTCCTACATTTCCAAAAGATTAGTCCGATGCCAAACCAGCTATCTATCCTGCCTCTAAAAGAGGCACCTGGCAATTACAGCTCTGCAAAGGTGCAGGGTTCCCTTTGTGGCTGTGTGTGAAAGAAGCAAAATACCCACTTTCATCTTTGCATCTAAGTGCATTTGTACTACACACGTACATGGGATTTTTCTACAAAGACAGGAAGACAAGGTCTGTTTTTTCATCATACATTTAAAAGTGAACTCTCACTGCAGGCATAGGGCAAGCAGCTTGCTCTTGGCTTCACCCATTTATTTCTCAAGAACCCAAGTGCACTGAACAAATATGCACATTTTATTACTAATCTTACTAGAGAGTGTACACTGATGGTTGTACATATATATTTGTCCATTTACCAGTACTATTGCTGGAAGGTAAGGAGAAGAAATGCGGAAGCAAAAAAAAGTCTATTACCAGGAAAGGTAAAAATTTACTGACACAATTTAGTAAACTGTATGAAGCATGGCATTCAATGCTCAGGAAAACTCCAGATATTCAGGTCCTTATCTAAAGTATGTCCAAACTATCTGCACTTCTTGAGTCTGCAAAGCTGAACTGGAAATTGGACAAGACAGGCTTTTCTGGTATTGCCTGTTTCTGGCTTGGGCAGATAGCAGGTGATAGCATCTCTCTTTACACACTTCTGCAGAGCAGCAGCAGTCCAGGGCTAGCCAGGAAGCACAGTGATGTGCAGGAGAGATAATAAAGCCCGGGATTAACTATGGCAGGCCCTTGATTTTGTTCCCAGTGGAGGTTACGTCCCACGTGCCCCTTTGTGTGAAGAGTGCAGCCAGTCTGAGCTCCCAAAATGTCTCCTTCCCACCCAGTGGTGAGGCGTCATAGGCTGCTGTGTCTTTCTCAGTGCTGCCTCTGCAGAAGATGGGCAATTTGTTTGTGTCCTCAAAGATTTCTCCTACATAACCAAGGGAAACAATGGAAAAATAAAAGAAGGGTATTATTCCACAGACACCAAATCCACCATCACTTGTGAGCTTAACTCCTGCAGCACCTTCCTGTGCCAGGAAGTGTGGTCACCTGTCAAAACTGAGATTTTTGTGGCATTTTGTTCACTATTTGAGGATGCAAACCCCACTGTGGACTCTGCAGAGTTTGGGAAATACACCTACCCTGATTCACGAGTTTGTTCACTCTAGGGTGGGGGGGGGTGGGGGGGAGGGGGGAAGGGAAGAAATTATCAAGAGCTTGAATGTTTTTGCCTTGAATTATTTTCATTTGTAGGCAGGTTCAGTCACAAGAAACAAACTGATTCTATGTAACAATGAAAACAAGTAGCCATACTGAGTGATTAAAAACAAGGTTACATAATAAATACTGATCTACATTTGCAGTGTATTAATAAATACATTGAGCAAGTGTTGTGGTTAGTATAGCTTCTACTTCAACCATAAAAATGTACATTTCAGGGCTAAGGTGAAGAAAAACATAAATAAAATTGCCTGAATGAAGAGGGGGGAAGGGATGTATGGAGTGTTCATAAATAGCTGAAAGTATTGATCAGTGATGGTGAAATACCAGTGAACTGTGCAGAGCACTTTGAGTTACCTCCTTGTCTTTGATTAGGTTCAAATGTTAAACTTAATCTGTAAACCTTTAAATGGGATTCTGAGCCAAGAGTCTCGAAGACCTGAGGTTTCAGAAAACAACTGGTGAGTTTGATCCAAATGTCAGAACAAAATGCAGAGAAGGACTTCATATTGGACTTGGAAATGAAATTAAAAATCAATGAACACTTTTTAGACATTCTTCTCCCCTTGAATATTAATAAGCGGGTAAGAGGAATAGTAGCATCTGTAGAATTGTCTGTATTAAGATTCTATGTGGTCAAAAGCTTTCTTCCAAGTTTTTTAAAAAATTATTTCATATATTATAAGGATTTTTGGAACATAAAAATAAGAAAATTAGAGGATATTTTCCTTTCTATGTATGATTTTTTGTTTCCTGAAAGAAAAGGCTTTTTGCTTCTGTGTTTCTTAGAGGCAAAAGCATGGGGTTTTTTAAAGAAAACAGAAGTTTCACCCTATTTCTTTCAGGACACTCTCCGCCGTTCCACGTGGTTTCAAGGACAGCCTCATTTTAATGACAACCTTCCTAATTCTCAAGTAAATTGAGTTTTCACTGTTTTCTTGGTCCACTTGGGAGGTGGGCACTGACACTCCGGATCAGCTGCTGGTGGCGAGGGCTGCATTGTAATGCAGAACAAATGAGGGCTGGGTACGTGCCCTCCTCGCATTCAGCCGCCACCGCTGCCACTTACAATTACAAAGGACAAGAGCGGGAGGCACTCCAGCAGCGGGGAAGCATGACCTGCGAGCCGCAGCTCATTTTGCACTGCACTTATTCAATACAGCGCTGCCCTATAATTTCCTGTAGCATTGTTATCTGTTCGCAGGTTACACACTCACACCTTCATTACGTCCCCGGTCGCCGGAGCCGGCTGCTTGTCACATCTATTGATTGCACTCGGGCTGCAATTTGCATGGATCACCCGCAACTGTCCTCAGCCAGACCGATACCGCACCTGGGACCGACACCGCAGGGACTGACATCCCTGCGGGGACCGAGACCTCCTACAGGGACCGGTACCCCAAACAGGAGCCGATCCCACTCGTAGGGATCGGTGTCCCTCGTAGAGCCCGCTGCTCCTGCCAAGGCTGCTACCCCCGCTGACGGGGACAGCTCCTGCGGTGACTGCTATTCCTGCAGCCGGCGACGCTCCTGATAGGCGCTGATGCCCCTTACAGGCATTGATGCTTCTTAGAGGGACTGGTACCTGCCAGGGACTCTGCCAGGACTCTGCCCGCGAATGATGCCCCTTTCGAGGGGGCAGCAGCCAGCAGGGTCTCGCTGAGGGCTCCGGGCAGCTGCACCCAGCAGCTGGAAGCCCCAGGCAAGGATCCCGACACCCCCATGGGAAACCCGATGCATGAGCATCTGAGAGAGACTGTCCTGGCTCTGCAACAAGCACAATGCTTGGGTTCACGTCACTGTGCTTGCCTCATGGACAGCCACAAGGAACTGGACACACAAATCCCTCTGCCAACCGTTTGGCATTAATTCCCACAATTATTGGGCAGGTGTTTTAGCACAGAGGCTTGAGGAAAGACTGAGATACAGGAAACAAAAAAGGAAAATTGTATTAGATGAATGTCAGTGTTGTCTGTACTGCACTAGGTTTTCTATTTCCCTGTCATAATGAATGAGACTATCAGAGGGTGCGAGTATGTCTCTGAGTCTCAGGGTGTCTCCTGCAAATGCAAGCTGGTATGCCAGCAATCACAGCTGGCACATGCCAGGAAGAGAATATCCTGCAGCTGGGGGGTTGTGAACTTGTCCTGAAATTGGGATGCCGTGCTCTGACCACGTCTGTAGATGTGCGAACCCGACTGAGATGTCAGTATTTTGCTGGGGCTAATGAGATACAATACTTAATCTCATTTGTGTTTAAGTCACTAGGACAGGTCTGATGTCTTTGGCTGGAGACAGGACTGGATCTGATATCAGAAGTAGCTGAAGATCTCTGTCTAAAAACTGTTTAAGTGGCTGCACAAGCAAAAGACAACAAGGTGATCAGATGGGGCTAAGAAAAGCACTAATTGCCGTGTTCCAGGAGGAATATAAATAGCCTCTTGAAAGGTTTGGTGAATTATTTGCCCTTTCTCTTCTGCACCTTTGTGTTTCAGGGAGAGGTTTTGTGAGATTTTGGCTGCAGAAGGAAGGAATCCAAGCTATCTGAATGGTGGTAGCTCAGCGGGATAACAAAATCCTCACATTATTGCAGAGCAGGCAACTACGCAGACCTTTTTAAATCCTCTCCACAAGTAGAGTGCAGATAAAAGCAGGCAGCAAAATGTTTCTGAAATTATCTGTGATGGAGTAAAATCATGCATCATTTCATGAGGGATGCTGAATCAATGCTTATTACTTACAAGTAAGGTGTTTAAATCTTTCAATGGCTATGGGAAGAAAAGAAAGGGAAGGGAGTGTCTGAGATGAGTACCGTAAATTGTACCATGAATTTAAAATAAATCCATCCTAATTATTCTTATTTTAAACTCTAACATATATATTCCTGATCATTCTCTATCCCTTCCTTTCAGTTTATGACATTGTTTAATGTACTGATCCATTTGCTTCATTTTGTGTTCTTCTTTTCTCTTGCTGTCACACACAGCATTTTAAAGAAACTACACCAGTGCATATGAAAGTCACAGCTTGCATTAAAACAATTTAATCCCACTAAAATATTTGTAAATGAGAATTTTGTCTTTGTTTTCCGGGTGAGAAAAATCAAGTATCCATTCCTAAACAACAAGAATTATCACAGCTATTTCTGAGAATTAGTTCTGAAAAAAGGCAATCATGCCTCAGCTTGGTGTTAATGATTTCAAAGTTTCAACATTAATACATAACAACTCTCACTTCAGAAATTTTCAGTATCTATGGTAATGCAAAGCATTATAATTTTATTTATTATTGCATCAAAATAGATGATACTAAACTACAGCTTCCTACGCACAGCTGAGTCTGGAGTTGTTGTTATGGTTAGATTTTTGGTGAAGTACTGTACTTCTATTCCCAGTTGGAAGGTCATGAGAATCATAATACACCCAGACATTTACCTTTCACCATTCCTGCAATAAAGAACACAGTGTCACTTTAAAAATTTACAGCTGAGGTCAAGGCCACAGGAATCAAAGGAGCCCAGGCAGGCAGGGGTTGGTGAGGAGAGGTCATCCATGTGTCAGCGGGACCGCAAAGTGCAGGTGGCAGAGGCAGGGCAAGCTGCTCACCTCTGTTTTGAGACCCCACACAG
The DNA here is from genome assembly GCA_013398275.1 of Promerops cafer. Lineage (NCBI taxonomy): Eukaryota > Metazoa > Chordata > Aves > Passeriformes > Nectariniidae > Promerops > Promerops cafer. The sequence continues at coordinate 296,178 of VZSE01011718.1, read as the reverse complement.
ACAATGTTGTACATGGTGGCCTGAGTTTTGATAGTCACTAATATTTGTATTTTTAACAGGAACACGAAAATAGCTAACTTGTGACACGATTGGAAAATATGCTGTAGTGTGTGTGGGCTTCTCTGACAACAGCAGAGTTCGGTCTGATACAAATCAGGGCACCATTTCAATCGTTCTGCATGGGCAGAGTCACTTCCACAGATGAAGAGAGAAAAAGGAAAAATCCTGCTAAAACTTCCTAAAGACCTGATGGGCCATGTTTTCTATCCAAATTGTCCTCGGAGCTCAAGGAAACTACACTCCCAGCCTTCTACCTCAGTATGATTAAGGAGGCATCCTGTATAACAAACACCACTCTAAATCATGATTTTTCAATATTTTTAGTTTTTCCCAGAACTTTTTATGTGACTTGTTTAAATCCAAGAACAATGGTGAAGATAAAAGAGCAAGAAAGCTTTCTTGTGCTATTTCAGTATTTGCTGAACTAATAATTCAGTGTCATATGTGATGATGTAGTAAGTCAGAAAACGTGAAATATTTCTAGGGAGTTCTTTGTTCTGCTATTTTTTTTCCTATCCAGTGCTTCTGGTTGTCAACAGAAAAACATAAAATAAATTTTCAGATTCTAACTAAGGCATCTTACATATGATCCTAATACGTCTTTCTGAAAAAAAAAAAAAAAAGAAACAGTCAAGCACTGACATATAATTTTCTTTAACTGTTTCCCCTTTGATAAAGATGCAATGGGAATTGAGCATTTGAAAAGGATGTTTATTAAATTGATTCTATAAAGGGAAATGTATATTTTAAACCCCAGGATTCAGGAGAATACTTTGTACTTTATATTGGTGTCATTTCAATCTTATTCTCCTTTGTCCCACTAAAAAAAATGTAGGGAGGAGAAAGAGTCACAGCCATAAAATTTTACCTATTTTTTAAGAGAAGGTCTACTTTTCCCAATTTTGGCTAGTTTTAGGATTCAGAGAAACACTGAAAAATCCCACGTTGCCACAGCTTCACTCAGTGAAGCTATCCAATTCACTTGTGTTTAAATAAGAAAGCTATTTCCAAAATAAAGTTGATGCTACCATCTGAAAGCCTGTCTATCTCCAGTTGTGTCCCAAGGAGTGCAGGGTGACAAGACTTAACTGAGTCAAATGTAAAGACTAAGTAGGAACAATCCAGGCTTAGGTCTCCAGTCTTATGGTTAAATGACAGATTTAAAATTGTATTTCCACTGCATCTTTCCCTACCACGAAGCTTGGCAGAGTTCACATCTGCAAATTTTATTCCAAAACTGTCCAGCAGTAAAGAGAAGTTCATTACTTTAAAATAACTCTTGTCAGTTTGGCTAAGGTTTTATTTGACACAGCACTTGTGTTTTAAGGCTTCAGTGGCTGCCTGTCATTGTCATCCTGTAAAACTCATCTTTACTGGTATGACACACAGAAATTAATGACTGAGTGTAGATTCAGTGAGCAAAACTAAGGGAAGAAGGATTTGGACAGGGGGCAGAGACAAATCTGAAGGGCTCCATAGCTACTACTAATTAACATGGTGAGTGCAGAGTCAACAAGTCACTCTGGAGGAAATTGTTATTAACTACAATGACTTTGTCTATTTCCTATCTAAAGGAAGGGTTCAGGATTCACCACTGAGATGGACATGTTGGGCTTTAACAGATTTACCCAAGATCTTAAAATAATGTCTTTGACTTGCATTTGTATGTTAGGCTTGGACTTTTGGTCATATGAATATCAGAGATATCAGGTGATTCTTTGGGACTTCTGTGGTAAGGGAATCAGATTAGTTACTGTTCTCTCTGTGTTTCTTGATACCCCTGCTCCTCCTGATGCATGTTTTGGATCTGTCATCTGCTGCTCAATTTTTCCTGAGCTGTGGACATCATTCTGCTCCAGGAACTCAGTTGTTGTAGAAGACCTACATGCAAGCACCTCTAGGTATCTCTCTTTTCTGCAGATGGAGGCTTCAGCACCTCTGCTTTCCTGATGCCTATCTGAGGACAGTGAAGGAAAATCAGTTGTAGTGCAGGAGAAATAAAATTAAGGGGAAATTGATGTGGGAGGTAGAGGATAAACCTGTAATAGTATTGACTGCATTGCATTCTACCTTTCCCTCTCTCATAATTGAACGAGTTTATTTTTTAATTCAGTAACTGCTATTGTTTTTTCAGTGGTGCTGGTGGGTATTTATTTAGATCTGTGATGGCAATCCCAGCTCCATGATGTTTCCTTATCCACATTATAATGTCATCTAGACATGCCAAGCAGGAGTTGGGGGTCCATATTTGTAGGAGCTGCATCCAGACCCAAGACAAAGACAGTATTTACCTCAATAGTTTACTGACAACCAACGAAACAAAACTTCCAGGGAGCAACATGGCTTGCTCACCTTGACCAACATAAGTACTTAGGTAACTTACCTAAGGTCAGGCCCTTCAGTGTGAGTTAAGACCTGACATCAGACCAACAGTATCCAGACCCTGTACTTATTCCATGAGGATAGTGGGGTAGAGTAGGAAAGTCTACAAGAGAAGTCATCAAGAGATGCCCATCTACTTTTACCAGTTACACATTATAATTTAGAGCTGTCCTACAGATGGTTCTAAATGAAAAAGGACCAAGCGGGTGCTGAGTGCGACCATCAGGAGAAACAGGAGTCAGAGCTAGATTTAAACCACTCTACATCAATTAGCTATCATATAGGAAACAAAATGTAAAGAAGATTTTTAAAAATACGAGGCAGCCATTTCTCTACCTGCAGTATGTATCCTCTATGACTCCTGAATGGCCATACTGCACACAGCAAACAACCTTCCCCAGGAAAACCATTGTATCAGATGGTTTATGAGAGGGATATACAAGGATAAATAATATTTTTTATGAACTTCACTATTGAGTTTATAAGTTAGTTCTTTCAAAAAAAAAATTTTCGTTATTTTCTCAATGACTTTACTCTGATGTCTGTCATAGGGTGCTCAGTAGGGGCTGTAGGGCCTTACAAATCTCAGAAATTTGTAGCTGACTGTTGCTACTGCTGGCCAGCTGTTGGAAAACATATGCCTCTAGAGCAGCCTCTTTGTATTTCCATACACTTTTCTGCATTTACATTCTGAGCTGTTGTGTTCAGCTTTGCAGTGATTATATATCACATAAATCTGAATGTCTTTTGAAAAGTATGTTTAAAAATAAGTTGACAGAAAATTGCAGAGAAACTCCTTTTGTAAAGTGATTGGATATCACAGAAACTTGATGAATCTGGTAGGGGACTAACCTGTTAGCCAGAGGGTAATGTAATTCTTTACTGACTTTTCCTTTACTGACTGTTATTACACCTCATCCTCAGCCACTGTCCCTAACAAGGTCAGTGACTGCTGCTGGAGGTCTCCAGGAAAAGGTTGTAACACTAAACATATGTCAGCCTGCAAATGTAAACTTTAGTCAAATTATACTTCCATAATAACTTCTTTAAACTGTAGCACATTAAATTACTGAAATAATAGCAATAGCTATGCTGTAGCATTTCTCAGTACTGCTTTAATTCTCTACAAGGCAGCTACCGCAAGATTACTCTATAAAACATTTTTAGAGTCCCAGAGAAGTTGGTTAAGGTTTCTCATGACAGAGGCTTGCAGCATTCATTTTAGAAGACAGTAGCCTTTTATCAAAAATTCTGCAAGTCTTTGTGATCCACATGGCTGCTATGGGGAGAATTTATTCATCATTTAATTTTTGGAAGTTTTCCAAACTGAAAAGATTAGGGTGAAAAGTATATTGTGTGCAAGCAGCCCATGGTCATTTTAGCTTTCCTTAATCCTCTGACATAAGTATTTGCATCTGTATTCTAGTGATGAAAAAGCTGTCAGCACAGAGAAATGAACTGTTTTGGGCAATTCTCTTCTCAGGTGCCCGATTTCCCAGCCTGAGGCAACTGCATGATGAGGGTGATGCTGTGGTCCAACCTCTTGGGAATTCCTTGCAGCCAAGGCATTGGGTGGGCTGGGGACCCACCAGTGACACTGCACCCCTGCTCCACCAAGAGCTGATGAGGTGCCCCTCTCCTCTGTCCCAGGGTGTTCTGCAGAGCCACACTGCAGCATGGGGGGCTTTCCCCTAGCAGACTCTGTTTCAAACGTTTCATTCAAAGGATGTAGAAGGCAAAAATATGCTTTCAGTATTTCAATAGCAGAGAATTACTATTTTAAAAGAATAATAGTAATAAGAATTATAAAAAATTAATAATAATAATAAATTACTGGTAATAAAAAAATTAATAATAATCTGTTGCAACTTGATGCATTTCCAAGAGGTTGAAAACAGTGGATTGGGATAATGGGCACAGAAAGAAATCTGCACAATGGGGACCTTACAGAAGGTCTGTGAACAAGTTAATCTCATATGAACAAACTGTCTATGACCAGTCTGGGCTGGGATTGAAACATCTGACAACAGAATGAGGTTTCAGACATCTCTGCTTTTGGGACATTTTCATTCCACATTTTGTTTTAGTTTATAACAAACACAGGAAACTATTAAAATCAAAACTGTTTCTGGTTATGAGCTGCACCTCTACTCCCCTCAAGAGTCAGAGCTGCTGAATTATGTTCTAGTTCACCCATACAAACATCTTTCACAAAGTTTTGTTTTATCTCCAGTGACTGCTGCTGGTTTGTGTGGCATATACAGGCTTACTAATTACAACGATTTGCAGTCTTTGCATCTAGGTATTTTCCCCATTAAAGACACTGTTGTCTAAGCAGCTTTGAAACATTTTTCTCATGCTCATCAGGGAGTTGGACATCACCTACTGTTTGCATGTTGCACTAAACCCCCATCAGACTAGATATGGGGTCTTGGAGAAATGAGGGGGCTAGGGGAAGCTTCTCCTGTGGGAGATGAAACTTGGCTGCTGTGGCTTTCCCACAGCAGAGAATGCAGAATCCCAGATCCCTTCAGTTCTGCTGCAGTTTAGTGGGGGTGCAAATCCTTTTAGCATTGCCTTAACCTCCAGCTATGCAATACCACAGTGTTACCCAGCCTGGGATATTTCATGTGCAAGAATATGCAAAGCAGACAGGAGGACCTGTCTGCAGTGAGGTATTTTCTGACAAACTTGATACACTGAATATGGATCCCTACCCTCATTGCTTCATCACCACCCTATGATGTTTGGCCCCAAAGCTAAAGTGGTTTTTTGCTGCAAATAACCACACTGACAGCTCCTTGTAAGTAGGGCAAGAGTGGATTAGTGCAGGCATTTTGCGGCACAAGGCTCTGGAGTCTCACCTGCACAGCCACACGATTGCACTCATGTCCTGCTTTAACGCCCTTGAGCATCTTTTATCTTCCAAATTCTAAGGCCTTTTTCTTTTTTTCTCTACCCACACAAGCAGGAGGAAGCAAAATCAAACAAAAACGGGATGGAGAGGAGGGGAGAAAGATAGATGGTGGCTACTGCATCCCTGTCCCCTCTCAGGAGCCTACAGGGTGTGTCTGCTCCCAAGCAGTAAATTGCAAAAATCTCTACCATGTCCTGCTGCTTTGCAGTATCCATAGCTCCTTAGGAAAGGGACACTGCAGCTGCAAACTGTGGAATAAGGCAGCCAGATGGCCTCTTCTTCAAGGGTTTCTGCATATTCTGGGAAGTGCAGAGTCTGGAGCTTGCCTCTCCCACTTGCTGTGCTGCTCAGCTGGACCCTTTTGCTCCGAGAGGAGCACCCCCTGCAAGTGCTGCAACACTTGTGTGTCATTCCCTGAGACAACTTAGATGCTCAACATCATTTTACGTATCTGCATTTCTGTATGTTCAATATAGCATTTAAATTGTTGCACCTGTATTTTTTGTATTATCATGTCACTGAAAATCAAGCTACTCTAAATTTTAAAAAACAGAGGGATAACGAAAAAAGTTGATCTCATATTTATTCTACTTCATCTAAATATGTTTGTACAGAAAAAGCACTGGTCGCCCATAATACACATGGACCTAGTATTCAGATTTGTGTACTTTCTCAAAGATTTTTTCCCTGAAGTTGCTCATCTGAAGTCCTTAGCTGAAATAAGGGTGGACTGATTTTTCCCTTCATCCATTTTATTTTTTTTCCTTTTCTGTTGATTACTAACTCTACACTGTATTTCTTAGGCACGGAAATTTGAATGGTAATGCATAATTAAGGTGTGCAACCTGGCATCCAGTTTCACACACACTTTCCCTGTCATACTCTCATAGTCACCATCAGTCTTCCAGTTAATAAACTATTTGCACTGCCCTTCAGCTCTCCTCTTTTGAGAGAACCTGAGTGAAGTGAATTGTCACAAATCCTGCAAAGCTTGGACTTCTTGCTTGGGTACCTCAAGCACTGAGAGAGACCTGTCTATCTCACAAGAACAGGACAGAGGTTCTTGATGTACTGGCTGGGATCAGTAGTTGCAATGGGTTCACGAGAGGAGTCACAGCTCCCAGACATCACAGGAAAGAGGCATTCACCTCAGGACTCACACCTTAAAGTCTCCTACCTGGCTGACTCACCTAGGCCTGAATAGATGACTGTGCATTGGTATGATGTGCATTTCTTCACAGGCTGTAAGTCAAGGTGTGTGAAGTTATGCCTTTAAAACAGTCTGAATTACTTCAGTTGAAGCTGAAGAACAGTCTGAATTACTTTAGTTTGAAGATAACAAAGAACAGTCTGAATTACTTCAGTTTGAAGGTAACAATCGTAACCTCCACAGGCTGCTGGACCATGGAGATGAAAAAATCCTAAGATGCTTTACTCAACAAAAAGGAGCATGGAACACTACTAACAATCGTCACCAGGGCACTGAGGAACAGCCATAACTTCTGTGGGATGACAAAACTGTCAAGTGCACTGGCTAATGGTAGACATAAGCACAGAACTGAGAGAGATGGTGTTATTTTATAATTTAGCTTTTTCCCACCTCATTGATACTGGTTTTGTATTTCCTAGTTTGAGTTTATGTCCCTTTACCAAAGTGCTTGAAAACATGTACATGTTTTTCTGAGCAGAGAGACAGACTCAGTTGAGTGGGACTGTAATCTTGCATTCAAGTTTAAAAAGGCTGTTGAAACAAGGCACTTCACTGGGTGGAGAAGCCAACTCCTTCCATTGCGGGGAACAAGAGGAAAAACCACAGCACATTTAAGTAATTTTACTGACCTTGTAGCTGGACAGTATAAAAAAATGACTGCCTTTCACACGTTCTTGAGGCCAAGGGGAAACCTTTCACCAGCATGACTTCAGCTGTCTTCATGCCTTCTCCAGTCCTGAAACCAGCCTGGGAGAGAGCTATACCACTGGTATAGATCTGTCATTGCTAGCGTTGCCTTGCTGATACTTTCTTAGAACTGTGCCTAGAAATGAAAAGCAGTTCATGAATCTGTTAGCACTGAATAATAGTTTCTGAGAACTGATGGCTTTTCAGGTTGGCTTGGTAGCATGACTTCTCTAGGGACTGGCAATGCCAGTCTGTCTTCTTAACATGTTAGATTCCAGTCATTTTGAGAGTATGTTAACAAAATATTATCAGAAATAAAGCCTTCAAAAAATTTAATGAGCTGAGCTTGAAGCCACTCCTAAAAATGAAATAATGTCCCAGGGTGCTCATTTTCCTTTTAATTGGATCTGGCTTCTCTTTTAGATCCATAATGGAGAGAACACAGATTGGTACTGAAATACAGAAGACACTTTTCTAAATCCAGCTTCTAAACTAAGTGACTTAAATTCTAGACTGGTCAGAACTTTGATGTACAATTGAATATGAAGTTGTGTTTTGCTGCAGCAGTTACTACTTCACATACTACTACAAGTTCTTGCCACATTAATAGATGAGAGTCAGCTGTGGTCAGAACAACAGAAATCGGAAGGAAAAGGGGAGAAAGGTTAAAGGCTGAAGCTGAAAATAAAAAATACTGATTGCCTCTCTGTTTTCCTGCAGACAAGTTTTTATCCCTGAAACAGACAGAAGCACTTTAAAGAGATGTTTACTTAAGCTATGTAGCAGTTTGGGTGATGTGTATATTGTAAAAAAACTCTGCCAGTAACCTGTAAAAACTAGGCAAGTAAGAACCTACTTTCATGCAGAGCTTCCTGAACTATATCTGACATTCAAGCAATGCAGATCTGGATTCTCAGGCTTTCTTACTTTAGCTGTTGAGATGGGAGGGCAGTTTCCCCCTGAGCTTTGTGCTGTGCCACATAGCTGAAAGTGAGGGTACACAGGGCCTTCTTACCATATGCGACCTGCTTTGTGGAGCACAGAGGGTCCAAGAGGTGACATCATCCCAGCACACTTGAGTTATCCTTATCCTGGTTTAAATGAGCACCTTTAGAGACTTTTATGGAAGTGGGTTTGTTTATTTAATTTGAAAATCTGTAATGTGTAGCTCTGCCTTATCCAAAAATTACAGAGGCCTATATAACAGCCAAACACAGAGGGTTTCTAATAGCTGGGAGGGTTGCAGTGGAAGTGGTTAGCAGCAGGAGCCAGGTAACCTACATTCCAACAAGAGGAAGTTTTAGATTTAAAGGAGTTCTGATAAACAAGGGTTTGCTGAGCTCCTTCAGCCAAATGCAAATGTAGTAGGCACTAATGATGACATTCATTATTTAACATATTTTTTCTTGATATTCTTCCATTTTCCAGTCACCACCTAGGTTTCCAGATACATGTTTTTAAATGCGATAATACGTAAGGACAATAGAGCACAGAAGCAGTAGGTCTTGTAACTTAAAGCAGAATCTTATCTGTTGTATACCCTGGCTTTTAGTAACGAACATGTAATGTTTTGTAGTCAAGCTTTTCAGAGGATTGCTGTTGTCATCTCTCCTCTCTGTAAAAGCCCCTCTGCTCCCGACACTTTAATTGCACAGTTGCCTAAATGAGGCACTGCAGAGTGTTAATGTGTGTCTGAGCGACAACATACTCCTCTTTTCACAGAGCTTTTGCCCTTGATCGTGAATGTAACAGAGCACGTACCTTAAAAATAACTGGAGATTCAAGGGGAATCGCTACACTTATCCTCTTGCATAAGGTTTGTTGACACAGGGATCCTTCAACAGTAACTCATATTCTTTCACTGGGAATAATAAGCATCGCAATTAGTGAACTAGTTAATAACTGCGTGGTTGGGGGAGGACAGCAGAGGCATTTCTGTGTATGTGGAAGCTGAGTGTTCAGTGTCCACATGGTCTAAAGCAGAAAAAAAAAAAGAAAAAAAAAAAAAAAAAAAGAGAAGAAGAAAAGAAAAGGCTTGAAATCCTCCCTACAGCCTCCCTTCTTGCGAGCTGCCCCTCCGGCTTCTCCAAGACGAGGCGGCAGGATGTTTTTATTCCCTACGGGGCCATTCTCCCTCGCTTTCTCCCGGGAGCCGGGCACAGCCGGCAGCCCCGGGGGAGCGGAGTTTGGGGGCGAGGGCTGGCGGAGCTGATGTCAGCGCCGGGCGGCGGGAGCGATTGGGCTGCGGGAGACTTTGCAGCAGCAAATCCGCCCC